>WNGS01071677.1:0-10591 GCA_020271785.1 Procambarus virginalis | reverse complement strand
TGCAAAACCGAGGTTTAAGTTCAGAGCATGCAGAGCAGAATTAGTCATCTTCACTTCCTCCACAGAATAAGGCAGATTTCGACATCGGACAAAATGAGCCATACGACACTCCAGGGTGACACAGATTGTCATGCCAATTCCTTTAATTCATCCATACTGGGGCACCACATACACGTGAGAATGCATCAGCTGGTATGTTCTTTTTACCTGGGCGATATCCATGTCATAGTGGTAACAGGAGAGTTCGACTCGCCATCTAGCAATTTTATCATTTTTAATCTTACCAGCTGAGTTAGAGTTAAACATAAAAGCGACACTGCGCTTGTCAGTCACAAGCCGAAAATGGCGACCAATAAGATAGTGTCGCCACTTCCTTAGGGCTTCCACATGTGGCATACGCTTCCTTCTCCACTGATGAGTGCCTTTGTTTACTATTTGAAAGTGTTCGGGAGAAGAAAGCTACGGGTTGTTCATTCTGGGTTAGGGTAGCGGCAATAGCATGATCTGAAGCATCGGTTTCCACAGTGAAAGGAGTTGTTGGGTCGATTGCTCGAACCACTGCCTCAGCAATGTCTTGTTTCAATCCTTCAAAGCTTTCGCAGCAGCAGCAGATAAGGGAAAATCATTGGCATGAGAGAGAGGACGGATCTTCTCAGAAAAACTCAGCACCCAACGAGAGTAATGTGCAAGCATTCCCATTGTTCTGCGTAAAGAACCTGTGTTACTTGGTAGTGGAAGTTTTAACAGTGGCTCGAGGCGTTCCGGGTCAGGTCTAATTTCTCCTTCTTGTATAAGATATCCCAACAGCTTTATAGACCTGAGTCGAAAACTACACTTTTCAAGATTCAGGGTCAGGTTATATCTTCTCGCAATGTCCATAAAATGTTTCAGATTTTTATCATGGTCTTCCTCAGACTCTCCACACACACAGACATCATCAACGTAAGCGAAGGTACCCTCCACTCCTTCTTTCCCAATGATGCCATCAATTACCCTTTGAAAACTAGCCACTCCATTAGTGACCCCAAAAGGGATACGATTAATTCAAAAGCTTCCCACAAGCTTCAAAGGCTGTACAGTGGCACCTCGACATACGATTGCCCCTACTTACGATAAATTCGAGTTCCGATATAAATTTCATCAAAAAATGCGACTCGACATCCGATAGTGTCGTCGACATCCGATATTTGTTGGTACACGTTCGGGTCGGCTGAGTGCGGTCCGACCTGCCTCAGTTTACTACAGCTACCCGCTTAGTGACGATCGCGCCTACAAGAAATTCCGCTTTTGTGGTGATTTTTTGCATTTTGAACATTAAAGTAATTATTTTCTATCGCGCCATGAGTCCCAAGAAAGTCAGTGGTAAGGCTCAACATATGAGATCCCATGTAAGAATGACCATAGAGCAGAAACAAGAGATCATTCGTAATATGAAGACGGTGTGCGGGTCGGTGAACTGGCTAGGCAGTACAACAAATCTCAGTCAACGATATCCACCATACTGGCTAAGAAAAAGGACATTATGAGTGCTAACGTGGCAAAAGGCGTATCAATAATCACGAAACATAGAACACAAACACTTGAGGATGTTGAAAAGTTATTATTAATTTGGATACACAACAAGGAGTTAGCGGGTGATAGCGTTTCGGAGGCCATCATTTGTGAAAAGGCAAGAAAATTGCATGAAGACCTTTTAAAGAAAACCCCTGGAACGAGTGATGCAGAAGTGAAAGAGTTTAAGGCGAGCAGGGGATGGTTTGAGAAATTTAGAAAAAGAAGTGGAATTCGTAGTGTTGTGAGGCATGGGGAGGTTGCCAGCGCAGACAAACCAGCGGCTGAAAGATTCATTGGCGAATTCAAAGATTTTGTGCAGAGTGAGGCATACCTACCACAACAAGTGTTTAATTGTGACGAGACAGGGCTATTCTGGAAAAGATTGCCAAAGAAAGCATACATTACCAACATACAAACAAGCACTGAATCACAACTAGGTCCTAGTGGTATTCAGGCAAAACGTAGGAGAGAGAGTACCCCAGAGAAAACATCACTGCCTGATGTGATAATGGAAGGGGACTCCCCTTCCAAACAGTAACAACTCTCCTCCTCCCCCTCATCACCATCTTCCATACGCCATCGAAATCCCTCCATAAAGGTAAGTGAAGTTTTGGTACTGTATTGTAGTTAGAAAAAAACATTGTATTCAGTATAAAATGTATTTTTATGTTAATATTTTGGAGGGTGGGGAACGGATTAATTCAAATCCCTTTATTTCTTATGGGAAAATTCGCTTCGACTTCCGATATTTCGACATACGATCCGTCTCTGGGAACGGATTAGCATCGTAAATCGAGGCCCCATTGTATAGGGTTTTTCTTCCTCTGTTAAACCCACTTGATGGTAAGCACTTCTCAAGTCCAGAGTGCTGTATACTTTAAATCTAGCAACATTATTCACAATCTCATCTATGTGTGGTAAGGGGTAGGCATCCAGCCCCGTGAATCGATTGATTGTTTGTGAATAATCTACAACCATTCTTTTCTTGTGATGTTCTCCTTTAGTTACTAATACCTGGGCTCTCCATGGAGAATGACTGGGTCTAATTATCTCTTCACGTAGCATCCGAGCGGTCTCAGATTTAATAAACAACTTGTCAGCCTCAGAATAGCGTCTGGATTTTACAGCAATCGGCTTGCAGTCTGGTGCTAAATTACTGAAGAGAGATGGAGCCGGAACTTTGACGGCAGCTAATCCACATATTCTAAGAGGAGGTCTATCTCCTCCAAAAGCCATCTCAAGCACAGAATGATTTTGTAAAAAGTTATGACCTAAAATCACATCAGCACACAAATCGGGTAACACTTTGAGATTCACACCATGGTAAGTTTCTCCTTGTAATTCTAAGTCTACAGAACACTGACCCAGGAATTTTGAAGAGAACGATACAGTAGCCATAGAAACTGCCCCATTGTCAGGATAGACGAGTAACCCACTCTGCTCGGCAATATTCTTATGAATAAAGCTCTCAGAGCTACCAGTGTCAATCAGTGCACTGACTGGAATACCATTGATCTTAGAGCTAAGCACTGATTTATTGAGGCATGCGGGCGAAGTCCCAGCTAAAGTAGCAAGCATAGCAGCGGAATGTTGGGTGTTTGAAGCACTATTAGTCTGTTTCAGAGATCGGCAGACCTTAGCATAATGACCCTTTTTCTTGCAATTCATACACAGAGCCTCTCTAGCCGGACATCGACTGTGAGGATGTCGAGTGTAACCGCAAAAGAAGCACTTAAAACTACTAGGTGTAGCTGCAGAAACTGTGTCAACTTTTTCTTCTGCACTTTCTTGTCCTCCTAAGTCCTCCAGGTCTAATGAGAGTGCCATGGCAGCATTTGTAACCCCTGGCTGAGCATAAGAGGCAGAAAGTTTCTGTGCCGTTTCTAGAGTGTGAGCCTGGTCAAAGGCTGACTGTAAGTCTAAAGTTCTATTTTCAAGTAAGCGCTGCCTTATTGTGGCAGAACCTAGCCCATTAATGAAAGCATCTCTCACATAGTTATCACTGGCTTCTACAGCAGTCACTGCTTTGAACTGGCAATCTTTAGCTAATAACTTTAAAGCCTGAAGAAACTGATCAAGTGACTCACCGGGTTCTTGGCGCCGTGTTGCAAGCACATACCTTGCGAATACTTCATTCTTGGGCTTCACAAACAGTTCTGTTAGGGATTTTTCAGCAGCATCATACGTAGTGCAGTCAGCTATGTAGTCGAACACACGTGGAGCAACGTAGTTTATTAAGAGACACAGCTTGTCCACGGTGGGAGTATTTTCTTCTACTGCAAGAGTGAAGTTTTGGAACGTCTTGAGCCAGTGACGCCATTCTTGAGCGGCGTTGGTGGCGTTTGGGTCAGTAGCAAACCGCTCGGGCCGTAGTAACCGCTCCATGTTCACTGGCTGAATTATTTGTTCAATAAATTGAGGTAAAGGCATTGAGGCATTGCCAGACATGTGGCTTTATTGAACAAATAATTACAGTACAGTTACATCCTGCAATACACAAGCCATATATTATACAAAACTTATAAAGACTAACAGTGCTTAAGATATATAATATAATAAGCAAAGTACACATGACTAACACTAGAACAAATAGAAATTAACTAGGAGTGAACATAAACTAACCTGTACACAGGCACGACACAGCTGGTCTGACAACAACAAAACAGTCAAGCGAGCATCCAAACAAAACAGTCAAGCGAGCATCCATCCGGGTACAATAATACAATAACACTTTTACTACACAGATGTTTGAGTGACTCGGGTGGGCTTAGTGATTGTGGGGATTAGCATACAGGAGTGCATGCTGTTACGGAAATTAGACGAGCCAAAACTAAATACTACGAAGATAAATTTACCCAAATAAAGAGCAACATTAAAAAAACTTGGAGCACAATTTCACAAATATTGGGATCAAAGAAGATTTTAAATAACAAACTAACACTCCTGTCCAATAACGATGGTCAGCTTTCAGCCTCTGATTCTGCTATTGAGTTCAATAGGTTCTTCTCTTCCATTGGGTCATCCCTTGCAAATGATATTCCATCTTCCAGTACTGATGTTAAGGACTATCTTACAGGTAACTATCCACAGTCTCTGTACCTAAAGCCTACAAATTCCACTGACGTTAATGAGATAATCCTTTCCCTTAAAACCAAGTCTAGTGCCCTTGAGGAGACACACTACTCTTAAGAGTACGCAGTTTATTACCAGTAACAGAAGACCAACAACTCTGCCATCGGGCAATGAAAAACTGGGTAAAAGTCAGAATAAAGAATACCTTTACAGGAGATAGGACAAGGAAGGAGCGCTTACTTAGCTGCAGCATCTGCACACTCATTGAAAGAAACACCAATATGGCTGGGAACCCAGCAAAATTCAATTGTCTTAAATCTACTGGACAGCCAATGTTGAACCTCGACGACCACCAGATGGACTGGATTAAAGGATTCCAGAGCCATGAAGGCACTGCGAGAGTCAATTACAACCACAAAGGAGGATTGACAGCGAGAAAGCAGGAGACGAAGAGCATAGAGAATTGCATAAAGTTACTGGTCACTGTTATGGAGGTCAATAAAAACCCGTCAAGTGAAATCTAAGTAAAGAGACGACAAGCAAAGAAAAAGATCAAGACAGGAAAGGGTGCGAGTGCGAGAGTTCACTTGAGTGGTTTCACCAGAATTCAGAAGAGACAGGGAAGAAGAGAGGACAAATGGTTCCAGAAGGCGGCCTCGGGTGTTTGTCAGAACATCACCCCAGAGGGTATTGTTAGAAATTTCCAACACTGGGAAACTTTTGTTAACAGTCTCAACTCTCACACTCCCCTCAGCCAGGCATGGAAGGATATTAAAAGAATTAAAGGCGATAAGATCGGCCAAGTAGCACACCCTCACCCTCTACACAGAGCAAACGAGTTAGTCGATGCTTGGGCAACCACCTCTAGCTTCAATAATCTTCCCCCAGACATACAGTTCAGATTAAATGCTGGTTACGGAGATCGAGAAAGGCTCGTTGACTTCATGCTCCACAAGGAAGATGAATGCAACGTGCCATTTACTGAGTTTGAATTACTCGCGGCCCTAAACAAAGGCAAAGCCACATCCCCCAGTGAAGATGGTATCACTTATGACATATTGCGTCTGCTCCCTTTAGTACCAGGGAATCCCCTGCTTGAGCTGTATAATATGAGCTATGCTACTGGGGAACTTCCTATCTCTTGGACCAACAGTATAATCATTCCAATTCCCAAGCCAAATCAAGAGAATGCTTTCCGCCCAATTTCCCTTACTAGCTGCATTTGCAAAACATTCGAGAGAATGGTCCTAAACCGTCTCCTCCATAGAATAAGAACCATGCTATCCCCCCAGATATATGGCTTCATGCATGGAAGGAGTGTGCATCATTGCATCACCACCTTTCTTACCCTGCACACTGAAAAGTCATATACCACCTTCCTAGATCTTAAGTCTGCCTTTGATATTGCAAATAGACATGTTATCTTGAGTGAGCTTGCAAGAATGAATATTGGTGGTCGGCTTCTTTGTTGGATCAGGGGTTACTTATCCAACAGGAAGTCATCTGTATTTTTCAAGGGGCATAGGAGTGTAACAAGAGACTTTGAACTAGGTACCCCGCAGGGTGGTGTCCTCAGTCCTACCTTATTTAATATCTTAATAAACACGCTGTTAAACTCTATACCGAGCAAACCCAACGTCCACATCATTAGCTATGCTGATGATATAATGATACACACCACTGGGTATGCTAACACGCAGAACACTCTTAACTCTGTATTAGACTCATGTCAGGACCTAGGTTTAATTATCTCAGCAGAGAAAACAAAGATACTAAATCGGCGCCCACCCAGGCAGGGAGGAGCTGTTCGCAAGATGCAACTGTCTGATGGCTCCCAGCTTGACTATGTAAACAGATTCAAATACCTTGGCCTTGAGGTGCCACTGTATGGTCCTGTTGTATTCAGACTCTGTCGTCAGAATAAAGAGAGGCTCCGAGCTCTCAGGGCTGTTGCAGGTTATCACTCAGGCTATGGTGCCAATGTCAGAATTGTCAAAATGATGTACCTTGCATACATCAGATCTTTAGTGGATTATGCTGCACCTCTGCTTGTTTTGATGCCTGAAAGAAAGCTTGGAGGGCTTGAAAAATTGCAGAACGAAGCCTTGAGGATAATCCTTGGGTGCCCTCGTACCACAAAGATACTTAATATGAGAAAGGAACTTAATATTCTGAGCGTTGTTGATCGTGTTACTGAAATTAACTGTCAAATTGGTATAAAAATGCTTAGGCTAACTCATCCTAATCCTTGCACAAAAGCCCTTCAGAATTACTTTATTGAAGATCAGCATTGTTCCAAATGGATAACAAAAACTGGAACTCAACTCAGAATGTATCAGATTCATGATTTGTACCAAGAGAAACAACAACGGCACTTTCCTGCACCGTGGGAGGTTACACCCTTTCCAGTTTTAATCCCTCCCTTTCCACCCAAGAAGCAAATTAGAGATCAGCCCAAGCTTCGTCTTGAGGCAAAGCTCAACGCCTTAAGCCATATTGATGCTCTGTCCACAGAGCATTCTCTCTCTCAAATCATATACACTGATGGTTCCCTACACCGCACCACGGGTGCAGCTGGAAGTGCAGTTGTTCTAACAATGGGCGATGGCTTGTACTTTGAGTGGGGAGTCCGTATTAACAACTGGGCCTCTACCCTTCAGACTGAACTATTTGCCTTGCTCCTTGCACTGAAATGTGTACAAGTCTCCAAACTTGATACATTAATTGTAAGTGACTCCTTATCATCTTTAAATGCTCTCAACTCTTTAAGACATAACTGTAACATGCTCGTGTCCGAAGCTAGACACAAATACAACAAAATTATTAAGGATGGTAACAGAGTCTATTTCATGTGGTCTTCATCTCATGTTGGCCTCCGAATGCATGATAGAGCTGATAAATTAGTCAAAGAATCTGCCTTTAAAGGAGCCGTTGAGCTTAACCTTGGATTGTCAATGAGCAATCTGAGAGCAGCAGTACACCAAGAACTTCAACAAGATCTTGTAGATCTGAGACAAAGTGAAATTGACACCAGTAATTCCATCTATCATCATACTATCATGCAAGAGGAGCCCCACATCTATGGATCATCCAATAAAATCAGCAGACTTCTAGATGTTACTACTGCTCGGCTTAGACTCAGTTACAAGTATCTCTGGGAATTCTCATTATCTGCTGATGTAGACCTAACCAAATGTAAACTGTGTCAACAAAATTATTCCCACACCTTCCGTCACTATGTGATGGAGTGCGAAAAGATACGTGAATTTAGAGACAATTCTATAACCAATGTTCCAGCGATGTGTAAATATTTCATTCAAAATGATCTGCTACCAGAAATTCTAGCCAAATATCCCCAGTTTGCTAACTGTAGGTAGTAACTGAGTGATTGTAACCTATCCACCGCTACCCACTGGATGGGGGGCGGTGTGCAGGACAAACATATAAATTGTGACACTAGCTCTCCACATACTTACGGGCTTGTAGTAAAAGTGTTATTGTATTATTGTACCCGGATGGATGCTCGCTTGACTGTTTTGTTTGGATGCTCGCTTGACTGTTTTGTTGTTGTCAGACCAGCTGTGTCGTGCCTGTGTACAGGTTAGTTTATGTTCACTCCTAGTTAATTTCTATTTGTTCTAGTGTTAGTCATGTGTACTTTGCTTATTATATTATATATCTTAAGCACTGTTAGTCTTTATAAGTTTTGTATAATATATGGCTTGTGTATTGCAGGATGTAACTGTACTGTAATTATTTGTTCAATAAATTGAGGTAAAGGAGAAGCATTGCCAGACGTGTGGCTTTATTGAACAAATAATTACAGTACAGTTACATCCTGCAATACACAAGCATCGTCTTGTTGCATTGGCGAGAAGCCGGATCACGCAGCAACTGCAACACGGAAGAGGGCTCGGGCAGCGGCGTGCGAGGACAACAGCGCAGTGGTGTGAGGACGCAGCCGGCCTGGGCCAGGACCAAACCCGCCCGTTTCGCCTCCCCCTCCTCGGGGGCCTCCTCGGGCGGCTCTGATGTGGACAGCGACCACACTTCCCAGAGGCCCCCTGCCAGCAAAGCGGCGGGTGGCACAGCGACGCAGCCTCCACCCCCTTTCGGCCGACGATTGGACGGCGCTTCAGGCGCCCATCGCGCAGGCTCGGAGGCCCTCTCATGTCACAAGCCTTCTGGGCATGGGGACCACTGAGGCCGACCCTGCCACGGCCGCTACAGCCGCCCCCCTTCCCCAACCGTCGACCAAGGGCCAGGGCCAGGGGGCATAAGTCGAGGAGACGTGCGAGCTCCTCCAGTCTGTCCTCCTTTCCTTCCCAGTTCGGTAGCATAGTTGCTCTGCCACCTTGGGGTTTTCCCTCGCGGCCAGCGGGCACTCGCCCTTCGGGGGGGGGGGGGTCCGGCCTGCTGGCCCTGCTGGGTGGGGGTGCAGCGCCCGTCCCCAATGTGTTCCGCTGTCCGCAGCTACTCTTTGACTTTACTGCCATTCTACTAGTAAGCCCTACCTTAAGTCGGCCTCTGGCCTGGGGTTATTTAGGAAATTCTTTCTCCTTATTCCTTGGCGGCTCGGCCTCTGGCCTGGGGTTATTTTCTTCTCCAAATTCATATCAGGCTTTCCCAGTCTCTATGTAATTTTCTGCCGCCTGTTTATTTCCAGCTAGGGTTTCCATTATGTTATGTTGTTCACTTATGGTGTCCTGACTGTTATACTTAGTTAGATTTGTTACATTCGCCTCACTGCTAATTCTAGACAATAGGCCATTAGTTTTCTGCAGAGTTTGTTACTAGGCTACAAGATTACTTTTATTTTACAGCAGGTGTACATTTTAAGTTGTTTCGTGTACTTTGAGTTAGCCACGGCTATGTTATACATTTGTTAAGGCCTACTTAGAAGCCTGTCTTACTCTGCAGAATTATTTATACTGTACTAATAAATTTACGCCCCATACTGTTTGTGTCTTCCTTCCCCTGATCAGAAAATGGCCACTGCCTTTTGAACGAAAGGCGGTGGAATTTCTGATGGGGAAGGAAGAGACAATTGCGCACCGCGTTCCGCAAGGCGCGGTGCGGACAGTCTGGGTGGCATAAATAGCGCGGAATGGGAGGTTTCTCTCTCACTCCGCTCCCGTCACGGTCTGCGACTCAAGAAGCGCCCACCCTCCTCCCCCTTTCTGCTGGCTGCCAGTTTTCCCGGTTCTGACTACGTCAGTCGTCGTCAGTCGTTGTTCCGTAAGTCTTTCCTCCCGTTTCACTGGGGATGGGTGGGGGGGTGCAGAGCCCGTCCCCAATGTGTTCTGCTGTCCGCAGCTACTCTTTGACTTTACTGCCATTCTACTAGTAAGCCCTACCTTAAGTCGGCCTCTGGCCTGGGGTTATTTAGGAAATTCTTTCTCCTTATTCCTTGGCGGCTCGGCCTCTGGCCTGGGGTTATTTTCTTCTCCAAATTCATATCAGGCTTTCCCAGTCTCTATGTAATTTTCTGCCGCCTGTTTATTTCCAGCTAGGGTTTCCATTATGTTATGTTGTTCACTTATGGTGTCCTGACTGTTATACTTAGTTAGATTTGTTACATTCGCCTCACTGCTAATTCTAGACAATAGGCCATTAGTTTTCTGCAGAGTTTGTTACTAGGCTACAAGTATGCCCCTGCATAATTTAAATTAAGCGGGGGAATTCGGAGCGAATATAAACATATACGCAGCGCTCAGGAGAGCTGCGGCGCCGTGGGGGGGGCGCACATTTAAGCAAACGCACGAGCAGTTTCTCCCTCTTTCCACTCAGCTCCGCTACGCTTCAACGAAACAGGGCACAATATGGACCCAACAACAGCAGCTGCGGCCCCCGTCTATTGGACTGCCCTTGGAGGCCCTTCTACTTCCAGAGCGACCCCCCCTGGGGCGTCGGGCATGCAACGGACCTCAGGTATGGCCCTAGGTATGGCCCCGCCTGCGGTGCG
>WNGS01071674.1:0-13189 GCA_020271785.1 Procambarus virginalis | reverse complement strand
ACTTGGTGTGAGTTTTCATGCATATAGTCCTGGGGACCATTCAGGCTTGTTCATATATAATATATATATATATATACTATATGATATAATATATACTATATATATATATATATATATATATATATATATATATATATATATATATATAATATTTAATATATTATATATATATAGGCGGGGGGAGGGGGGAGTGATGGGGGAGGCTCTCGAGCTGCCTGCAGTGGTGTTAGTGGAAAGTTAGTGCGTTCATAACCAAATCGGTGAGTGTAGTGTTAAAAACAAAGTGCACTAGTGATTTCCCCGAGTGTTGATAGTGTGTAACAAGTGCGATTTCCCCGAGTGTTGACAGTCTGTAACAAGTGAGACGGCGGCCTCCCTCGCGTGCCCCCCTCCACCACCCCCGCCCGCCATCTTCCCCCACCCCGGTACCAGCGCCTGACCCAGCCAGCCGCCCATCAACACACAGCCTTCCCACACACGGTGCCCAGGCCATGCCCAACTCCCCCAGGAGGGTAATTCTTGCCGTGTTACTTTCCACCTGGGAAGGAGAGGGTGCACTCAGTGGGCAGCCGGGCGTCATCGCATCTAGGCATGGCACATGTCGCACCTGACACACAGCCTCTTTCCAGCCAAGATGACCAACCAAGAGGAAACTGTCAAGTGTGAGACAGACGGTATCCTTTGTGTGAGTTTTCAGTTGTATATAGTCCTGGGGACCATTCAGGCTGTTCGTATTTGTGTTCCTCACGTGTTGCCCCAAAAAATGAGGTGATTTGATAAAATGCTATGCCCAAGATTACCATCCGAGTGGCGGCGGGGAAGTGTTCAAATAGCTTCGGGTCACTTCCTTATGTCCGGTCGTGATGATCAAGCGGATTAAGGCGTCCCTGTACATACCAATTGCGTTGCTCCTGGCAGTATGGGTTCGAGTCACTTCTGGGTGTGGTTTTCAGGTATATATATATATATATATATATAATATTATATATATATATATATATATATATATGTATATATTATATATATTATATATATATATATATAATATATATATATATATATTTATATAAATATATATATTATATTAGTATATTTTGGTAGCAGTCTTTCCTGTAGACATATGTTATTAAATATGACCGAAAAAGTAAGATTAATAATTCTAACACGAATTTTCTCAATTTTCCTTATGTTTGTTTTTACTGATGACGGTAAATGAAAAATCAATTCTCCAAAATTCATTCTTTATTTCTTAGTCTGACGCGACACTTGAGCGCGTTTCGTAAAACTTATTACATTTTCAAAGACTTTAGTTACACACACTGAACAGAGTTTAAACAGCTTTTCTTTTTTATACCTGCATTTGGGTGAGGTGACATGTTACAATGGTTTGGGGTGAGGTGAGAACAAACACAGAACACGAAACAATGGGTATAAGCTAAAGGGAAGAATAGATCTGTAACTGCAGAAGGCCTATTGGCCCATATTTCTTGATGTTTCTATATTGGAGCGGAGTCTTGAAGTGGGTAGAATATAGTTGTGCGTTAATTGGCTGTTGATTGCTGGTGTTGACTTCTTGATGTGTAGTGCCTCGCAGATGTTACAGCGACAACAGGCGGCTTGACATCTGCGAGGCACTACACATCAAGAAGTCAACACCAGCAATCAACAGCCAATTAACGCACAACTATATTCTACCCACTTCAAGACTCCGCTCCAATATAGAAACATCAAGAAATATGGGCCAATAGGCCTTCTGCAGTTACAGATCTATTCTTCCCTTTAGCTTATACCCATTGTTTCGTGTTCTGTGTTTGTTCTCACCTCACCCCAAACCATTGTAACATGTCACCTCACCCAAATGCAGGTATAAAAAAGAAAAGCTGTTTAAACTCTGTTCAGTGTGTGTAACTAAGTCTTTGAAAATGTAATAAGTTTTACGAAACGCGCTCAAGTGTCGCGTCAGACTAAGAAATAAAGAATGAATTTTGGAGAATTGATTTTTCATTTACCGTCATCAGTAAAAACAAACATAAGGAAAATTGAGAAAATTCGTGTTAGAATTATTAATAATATATATTATTAAATATGACCGAAAAAGTATGATTAATAATTCTAACACGAATTTTCTCGATCTTCCTTATGTTTCTTTTTACTGTTGATGGTAAATGAAAAATCAATTCTCCAAAAATCATTATTATTTCTAGTCTGACGCGACACTTGAGAGCGTTTCGTAAAACTTATTACATTTTCAAAGACTTTTGTTTACACACACACAACTGTAACTGAATAGAGCTATTTGTTAAATATTTAGCTACTCAGGACGAAGTGTCCATGTAGCACGGGCTATGGTGAGCCCGTGGAATAGAGCTAAAACATCTTCGATTTTATATACCTGCATTTGGGTGACGTGACATGTTACAATAGTATTTGGATGAGGTGAAAACAGATTTTCAACACAACCCAGAACGGGGTATAGAATCGGGGTATAGAGTCGGGGTATGAGCTAAAGGGAAGGATGGAAGTAACTGTAGAGGGCCTATTGGCCCATATTTCTTGATGCTTCTATATTGGAGCGGAGTTTTGAAGTGGGTAGAATATAGTTGTGCATTAATTGGCTGTTGATTGCTGGTGTTGACTTCTTGATGTGTAGTACCTCGCAGATGTCAAGCCGCCTGCTGTCGCTGTATCTATCGATGATTTCTGTGTTGTTTGCTAAGATTTCTCTGGTGATGGTTTGGTTGTGGGAAGAGATTATATGTTCCTTAATGGAACCCTGTTGCTTATGCATCGTTAAACGCCTGGAAAGAAAAGTTGTTGTCTTGCCTATATAGCGAGTTTTTTGAGGCTTACAGTCCCCAAGAGCGCATTTGAAGGCATAGACGACGTTGGTCTCTTTTAGAGCGTTCTGTTCAGTCTCTGGAGAGTTTCTCATGAGTAGGCTGGCCGTTTTCTTCGTTTTATAGTAAATCGTCAGTTGTATCTTCTGATTTTTGTCTGTATGGATAACATTTCTATTAACAATAACTTTCAGGACCCTTTCCTCCATTTTATGAGCTGTGGAAAAGTTCCTGTTGTGATGATAATCTCTTCCCAGAGAATGAGCCTGCTCTTACTTCTTATTGTCACGTTCCCAGTAATATGCAAGATACGTTTTACAGTGGCTTAAACGTATATATCAAGACCAGCCACGCACCTGCAACTCCCCCTCCCCCCACTCCTGCACACCTGGTCGACTCGCCAACTGCTACTCCCAGCCAAACTACCGACTTGCGGCCGTCCTGCATTCTCATTGGCCGTTCAACAACACACCACTCCAATCACATTCCTCGCAAGCCAACGTCAGGATCACTGGCAGCCCTACCAGTCAGAATGTATCTAGTGCTCTTGCTGTGAACACCTACTTGGCTCACCTTGTGTGATCAAATAGAGGTTGATAGCTTGCGCATATATTCCCAGCACCATTTATCTTTGTATTCCTGTTAACGTAACCAGTTCCCCCCCTTTTCAGTTTGTTATATATATTTTTACGTGTTTTACTTTTACATTATTTTAAATGTCAAGGAATTGTCTTTAATTTATTTGTTTTCTAGATTAATTAAAGTGCATTTTCTTATATTTTGTGCTTTCGTGTATCTTACCTTACCTTACCACAGAGTATCAGACAAGCAGTCACTCTTTTTTTTTTCCTTTTTTTTTTTGTAACTCACATGTACACGGTCGACATAAGCATTGACAACACTCCTCTTGTACTTGTCTGGGCAGTCACTGTTGGCATTTAGGCACATTCCTATGTTTGTTTCCTTAGTGTAGACTGCAGTGTGGAAACCTCCGCTCCTTTCCATGACTGTTACATCTAGAAAGGGCAGCTTCCCATCCTTCTCCATCTCGTAAGTGAAACGCAACACAGAATTCTGCTCAAATGCCTCCTTCAGCTCTTGCAGATGTCTGACATCAGGTACCTGTGTAAAAATGTATTCAACATAACTGCAGTATATGGCAAGTTTCAAGTTCATGTCGACTAAGACTTTTTTCTCGATGGTGCCCATGTAGAAGTTCGCAAACAGGACACCTAGGGGAGAACCCATGGCGACCCCATCTACTTGCTTATATATGTGCCCATCCGGGCTCAGAAGGGTGCCTCTTTAGTACAAGCTTGGAGTAGTTTCCTCAGGATATTTTCTGGTATGTCAAGAGGAGTACAGGCCGGATCACGATACACTCTGTCCACTATCATCCCGATTGTTTCATCCACAGGTACGTTGGTAAACAGTGATTCTACGTCCAACGAGACTCTTATCCCTGTTGCCCATGTTCCCCGCAGTAAGTCAACAAACTCCTTTGGAGACTTCAGGCTGAAGGCGCAAGGGACATAAGGAGTCAGCAAGCTGTTGAGTCGTTTCGTCAGTCTGTACGTGGATGTGGATATCTGGCTGATGATTGGCCAGAAAAAATTGGCTGTAAAACCAAGAAAACGGCCAGCCTACTCATGAGAAACTCTCCAGACACTGAGCAGAATGCTCTAAAAGAGACCAACGTCGTCTGTGCCTTCAAATGCCCTCTTGGGGACTGTAATCCTAAAAAAAACTCAGTATATAGGCAAGACAACAACATCTCTTTCCAGGCGTTTAACGATGCATAACCAACAGGGCTCCATTAAGGAACATATAATCTCTTCCACAACCAAACCATCACCAGAGAAATCTTAGCAAACAACACAGAAATCATCGATAGATACAGCGACAGCAGGCGGCTTCACATCTGCGAGGCATTACACATTGTAATAACTACTAAAACATCTGCTGCTGATTGCCGTGTACCATTGCTATAACCCTGACTACCCTTAACCATAATATTGTAATCATTCACTGTACTCTGTGATCGTCTCTATGACCACTGTATAATTCTCTTACTCTCTTCACTCAATACCCCTGCTTAACACTGTTACAGACCAGTATGACCCCCTCACTGGACTGCCAAGAATATAAACTGAATATTAAATGAGGACATAACAAGGATTGGGGTTATTAATTTTCTTACATTAAAACACTGCCACCACCTTCCAAACATAAACGAATGTGTCTGTAATTATTAGTCCCCAGGAAGGAAGGGACTCAATAATCAGGGAACTCAAAAGGGCAAGAAATGAAACTTAATGGATTAATACTGTAGTCTTACTGAAGTGAACGGGAGATTCTAGGGCGACTTTACTATTCATAAGATGGAGAACACGGGTGAATTTCCAGTACAGCAACTGAAGGTCACAAGAATGAATAACACAGTCAATAATCAAAGGAGACAGATAACTACCAAAATGACATTAACATTATTTTATTATTGGAACTGTATATTTAAATCACAATTGAAATATAGCCTACTCAGAATAACACCTACGAGGCAATGGATAGTACTCCTAATATACAAGAACATTGGTAGCACAATTACCTTCAATACTGCAGCTTGCCAAATGATGTTGATTTGCTGGCCGCAGGTCAATTGACCTGCACCCCAATTGGAGTCCCCAGACACACTGACTCTTCCTTATTAAAAACGCTTAACAGTGGAACAGGCTCCACCCCCTAGTTCCTAGGCCCAAATTAACTCCACCTATCCCAAGCCTATGGCCAATGGATTTAAACATAACTAGGTGATCTAGAAACCGGGCCAATGGCATGGCAGGCACTACTCTGAGAGGCCCCGCCTTCCCAGGCATACATGTCTTTAACCAATCCGGAGCAGGCTTGACATAAGGGTCAATTCCTCGTGACAGAATTCCAAAACTGTGAAGACACCAACGACTTTCCTGAGGGCATGCCGGCTGAGGCACCCACGTGTAACTTGAGAAGGGGACAAGGGGGCCACTATGGGACCCATTACACCTCCGAGCAATGTTTACCAAAACTGATAATTATGTTCAAGCCCGTCTCCCCAAGATAAAGAGTAAGGACATTTGACTCGACTGGTATGTGGAAGGGACCGTTGAGAGGGGAGAGAGGAATGAGAGGTGGATGGAGAGGGGAAATTTGAGTGGGGAAGCCAAAGGTATCCAAGACTACCCTCAGGTCAACTTCTTGGACCTTGACAAATGGGCGATGGGGGGGGGAAGGGAGGGAAACAAATGACGGGAAGGGAAGGGGAGAAGGGGAGAAACAATGATCTGAGCGCCAGATCATTACAACATCAAGAAGTCAACACCAGCAATCAACAGCCAATTAATGCACAACAATATTCTACCCACTTCAAGACTCCGCTCCAATATAGAAGCATCACGAAATATGGGCCAATAGGCCCTCTGCAGTTACTTCCATCCTTCCCTTTAGCTCATACCCCGACTCTATACCCCGATTTTATACCCAGTTCTATACCCCGTTCTGGCTTGTGTTGAAAATCTGTTTTCACCTCATCCAAATACTATTGTAACATGTCACCTCACCCATATGCAGGTATATAAAATCGAAGATGTTTTAGCTCAATTCAGTTACAGTTGTGTGTGTGTGTAAACTAAAGTCTTTGAAATTTAATAAATTTTACGAAACGCTCTCAAGTGTCGCGTCAGAATACATATGTATATATATATATATATATATATATATATATATATATATATATATAATATATATATATAGATATATAGATATATATATATATATATATATATATATATATATATACATATGTATATATATATATATATATATATATATATATATATATTATATATATATATATATATATATATATAATATATATATATACATATGTATATATATATATATATATATATATATATATATATATATATATATATATATATATATATATATATATAAATATACAATATAAATATACTGGGTATAACAATGGGCACGCGCCTAGATCCAGAATCCCTTCGTGTAGCAGTGGCCCTCTGCCTTGGTGCCCCAATTCACACTGAATACAAGTGTATTTGCAACAGGGTGGAAGCAGACCAATACGGACTGCATGGGTTGCATTGCGGAAGCACAAAGGGCTGGCATGCAAGACACAACGAGGTCAATGACATCATCAAGAGAAGCCTCGTCTCAGCTAAGTGCCCAGCGGAGAGAGAACCTCGCATCTTAGGGGTCCAAAACCCGGATTTCCCGCACTTCGCCCTGATGGCATCACCATATACTCATGGAAGGAGGGTAGACAGTTGGTGTGGGACTACACATGTGTATCCACCCTGGCTGACACCTATGTACACTTCGGAGCTGATCAAGCAGGTGGGGCAGCCAACCACAGGGAAACAGCAAAATCTCTCAAATACAGGCGACTGGCAGGTCAATACCTCTTTGTTCCCATAGCGTCTGAGACGCATGGCCCCTGGGGCAAGAGTGCCTTGGGATTTCTCAAGGAATTCGGTTCCAAGCTCATTGACGTCACCAGAGACCCAAGGGCTTGCAGTTTTTTGTTTCAGCGCCTCAGTGTGGCGATCCAGAGGGGTAATGCTTGCTGCGTCCTCGGTTCCTGTCCGGAAGCGGAGGAGCTTCAAGAGATCCATAACCTTTAGGCATTTGTCTTGTATGTTTTGTAACTTTAAATACACAATAAAGCATAAGAAAAAAAAAAAAAAGGAAGGGGGTGGTAGGAGAAAAGCACACAGAAACTGTATTTTAGGGGACCCACATTCCCTCCAATGCGTTATGTGTGATTTCCTCCGAGGCTATGGGTCCCCCTTCTTCCAGCCAGAGGTGGTACTCCCTTCCATGTATAAAAAAAAAAAAAAAAAAAAAAAAAAAAAAAAAAAAAAAATATATATAATATATATATATATATATATATATATATATATTATATATATATATTATATATATATATATATATATATATATATATATCGTACCTAGTAGCCAGAACGCACTTCTCAGCCTACTATGCAAGGCCCGATTTGCCTAATAAGCCAAGTTTTCATGAATTAATTGTTTTTCGACTATCTAACCTACCTAACCTAACCTAACCTAACTTTTTCGGCTACCTAACCTAACCTAACCTATAAAGATAGGTTAGGTTAGGTTAGGTAGAGTTGGTTAGGTTCGGTCACATAACTACGTTAATTTTAATTCCAATAAAAAGTATGACCTCATACATAATGAAATGGGTAGCTTTATCAGTTCATAAGAAAAAAATTACAGAAAACATATTAATTCATGAAAACTTGGCTTATTAGGCAAATCGGGCCTTGCATAGTAGGCTGAGAAGTGCGTTCTGGCTACTAGGTACGACATATATATATATGTCGTACCTAGTAGCCAGAACGCACTTCTCAGCCTACTATGCAAGGCCCAATTTGCCTAATAAGCCAAGTTTTCATGAATTAATATATTTCTCTAATTTTTTTCTTATGAAATGATAAAGCTACCCATTTCATTATGTATGAGGTCAATTTTTTTTATTGGAGTTAAAATTAACGTAGATACATGACCGAACCTAACCAACCTACCTAACCTAACCTAACCTATCTTTATAGGTTAGGTTAGGTTAGGTAGCCGAAAAAGTTAGGTTAGGTTAGGTTAGGTAGGTTAGGTAGTCGAAAAACAATTAATTCATGAAAACTTGGCTTATTAGGCAAATCGGGCCTTGCATAGTAGGCTGAGAAGTGCGTTCTGGCTACTAGGTACGACATATATATATATATATATTATATATATATATATATATATATATATATATATATATATATATATATATATATATATTTATGTATATATTTATATATATATATTATAATATATATATATATTATATATATATATATATATATATATATATATATATATATAATATATATATTATATATATATATATATATATATATATATATATATATTTATATTATATATATATATATTATATATATATATATATATATATATATATATGTCGTACCTAGTAGCCAGAACGCACTTCTCAGCCTACTATGCAAGGCCCGATTTGCCTAATAAGCCAAGTTTTCATGAATTAATGTTTTTTTGACTACCTAACCTACCTAACCTAACCTAACCTAACTTTTTTCGGCTACCTAACCAAACCTAACCTATAAAGATAGGTTAGGTTAGGTAGGGTTGGTTAGGTTCAGTCATATATCTACGTTAATTTTAACTCAAATAAATAAAATTGACCTCATACATAATGAAATGGGTAGCTTTATCATTTCATAAGAAAAAATTAGAGAAAAATATTAATTCAGGAAAACTGGCTTATTAGGCAAATCGGGCCTTGCATAGTAGGCCAAAAAGTGAGTTCTGGCTACTAGGTACGACATATATATATATATATATATATATATATATATATATATATATATATATATATATATATATATATATATATATATTGTGACGGTAAAGTGTTGGAGTATGGTGTTCGGCAGCCCTCCAATGGCAGGTGTCAATGCCTGGTCACACAACAAAAAAAAAAAAGAGACTGCTTGCCTGTTTTGTCTGTGGTAAGGTAAGGGAAGACACGCAAAACACAAAGTAAAAATAATGAAACTTTAATTACTTTAGAAAAACAAAATATAAATAAAGACAATCTCTTGGCTTAATTGAATTAAATAAGTTAACAAACACAAAATAACAAAAATAAGATATAAATGAATTACAATAATACAAGGTGCAAATAAAGTCAGGTGCTGAGAATACTGGCTATTGCTGCTACCTCCCTTTGGTATACGTAAGCCAGGGCTGTAATATACCTGAGAGAGATGTCAACTGTGAGAGCACAACGGATATTCTGAGGAAGGTCTGCTGGAGCGACCTAGACGTCAACTTGGCTAGATGGCGAGCATGGTGCAGGGGCAGTAAGCTGACGGCGACATCAGCCAATCAAACGGCAGGCAGGTGGAGTCTGGTTGTTAGCTTGTTGAAGTGTCGCGCTGAGCCGTTGTGACAAAGGGGAGGGAGGTGGGTATGCAGGGTAGGTTTTGCTTCTGGTCAAAACGTTTTGTGCTACTGCTGGACGTATCTGGATGTAGCATCTTGTACTTGTAGTAGTTGACGTAACTGATATAGGGAAGAGCAGGCTCAATCTCTCTTGAAAGAGATTATCGTCACAACTCTCCCCCGAAGCCTGCGGTTCCGGAAGAAGTTACTTGTTCAGGAGGTAGAGTGGTAGGTGGAGCTGCCTCTACCTCATGAACACTGGAGAGGGCGTCGGCTATGATGTTGTCAGACCCCTTGATGTAGCAGATCTTCAGATTGAAATCTTGTAGATATCAAGCTCATCATAGAAGTAGTCAATTGTTGAGTTGGGCTTGCTGCAGGAAGTGAAGAGGATTGTGGTCCGTGTAGATGGTGGTAGACCGAGTACTTTGCAGGTATGGTGCCGAGTGCTGCAAGTTCAGGACGATGAGTAGTTCCCTCTCGATAGTGCTGTAGTTTCTTGTAGCTGTAGTTGCTAGCAGATAGAATCTTCTCGCCTCGTTGTTGCTTCAGGTCACCCCCGATGCCGGTACCACTGGCGTTGACATGGAGGATGAAAGGCTTCGTGACATCTGGCGAGGCGAGAATGGGATTAGGACATAGTAAAGGAGCACTATTATTGTCTTGAAAATAATTATGAATATCAGTTAGGATTTCCGAGTTGGAAAGCGCTGACTCAGTGTCAGTGCTTTCGGGAGGAGAAGCAGGGAAGGTCTCACTGTGGAGGTATGGACCTTTAAAGGTAGAGTAGTTTAGCAACACAGTGGGAGGAGTACCATCATAGAGCTTCAGGAGGTTGACGTGGCACAACTGGGTCTTCCGCCGCCTATCTGGAGTCTCGATAACGTAGTTGTGGTTGTTTCTGCACTCCTTGATGCGGTAGGGTCCTGAAAACCTGTTTTTCAAGGGAGAACCTGGGATAGGAAAGTAAGCAAGCACGAAGTCTCCCTGTTTAAATTTCCTTCCTTTGCTATGCTGGTCGTAATGAGTCTTCATCCTCTCTTGGGCTTTCAATAGATTGTCCTTGGCAAAGGAATGCACCCTCTCTAGAATGTGTCGTATGTTTTGAAGAAACTGGGGCACATTCTGATGCTCACTGAAGGTGGCGTCACATAGAGAGTCTTTGAAAGCCTTGAGAGGAGTACGGCACTTACGTCCGTAGAGCATCTCATAGGGAGATACTCCTAGAGACTCATTGGGAAGACTTCTGAAAATACACATGATTAGATCAAGTTGTTTATCCCAATCTTTAGAGGTCTCATTGCAAAACTTTTTTAGGAGTGCTTTAATAGTCTGATGACTACGCTCAAGAGAACCCTGTGAAGCAGGATGATAGGGGCTGGACAGTACTTGTGTGATGTTGAACTCTTCCAGTGTCCGTTTGAAGAGATCACTGGTGAAGTTGGTGCCACAGTCACTCTGAACCTCCCTTGGAAATCCATACTGGGTGAAGATCTTCAGTAAGTGTTTCACCACAGTAGCAGCCATAATGTTCTTTACTGGAACTGCTATGGGGAATCTGGTGGTAGGACACAGGATGGTTAGTATATAGGCGTTGCCGGAACTGGTCCGAGGTAAAGGACCAACACAGTCTATAATAAGTCTGTGGAAAGGTTCCGCAGGCACCTGGATGGGTGTCAGTGGTGCTCTGGGGATAGAGACGTTCGGTTTACCTGCCATTTGACATGTATGACACTCTTTAACGTATTGCTTGACGTTATTAACCATACCTGGCCAGTAGTAGTCTTGTCGAATTCCGTGATAGGTTTTGTTAAAACCGTAGTGTGACAGTGCTCCGTGGGCCAGGTGTAGAATAGTGGGCCGCAAGCTGATAGGAATCACGAGTTGTTCGACGTTGGCCCAATCGTCCTCCTCCTTCAGTTTACTGGGTCTGTATCTGCGGTAGAGCAAGTCGTTCTCTAGGAAGAACCCAGGGATACTGTCAGGTTGAGTCTCAGCCTGGAAGAATAATGGTGTCAAGGTAAGATCTTCCCTCTGTAACTTACGGAACTCCAATGCGGTAAGATTCGGGGGGTAGTTTCAGAGGGTCTTGAGGGACAGCGGTAGCAGTAGAGACAGCTGGTTGCGGTCGTGCAGCTTGTGCACGGGTGGTCACCAAAACCGGAGGTGAAACTTCATCACTCTCTTGAACCTTTGCTGGGACATACTCAAAGATCGGATTATCCAATACAGAGGTACACACCTGGGGTTTGTCCATGACGATCAGTTTGGTCGATTGCAGGTCTTCTGCCAAGTCGTTGCCTAGGAGAAGTTGCACCCAGGCATGGGAAAAGGCTTTTCCCTGATGGCGACTTGGACTTCACCGGTCACGAAGGGACAATCCAGTGGACTCTGGCGAGAGGATAAGGAGTAGTAGCAGTGAGGTCAGTGATGAAGTTTCCCCAGTGTAGGCGACATTGGGCTCAGCTGATGTCAAGATTATGATTGAAGAGCCGCTGTGTCCCTCAAGATCTTCAGTTTGAAACGTCCCTCCGAATCTGAACCGTGGTAGAGACAGTTCCAGCATACAGGTGTTTACTGAAGAGAGAAAGATCATTAACATGAACACCAACATTCATCACAGGCTTACCGGACTTAGGAGGAGTCTGTTTGGGTTTAGTAGATTCAGTAGTACCTTTGTATTGAGACTTACCACATTTATCTATGGTATGTCCATAGAGTCTACAATACTTACAGTACAATTGCGAGCTAGTGATCTTTTCGTAACTGTACCAAGACTTCTTACTGGTAGGGGTTCTGGTGTCAGCGGGGGATGAGGCTGTAGGTGTCAGCCGACTTCGCACATTTTACGTAATCGGTCTCTTCCTTGTCTGCAATTAAACGAACGGGAGGAGGTACACGCCTCAAGAATTCTTCAACTAGCATGAGGTTGACGAGTTTTGCAAAGATAGAGACATGTGCCACTTCCAGCCATTTAAAAAAATACCTCTTTTTGGTATTAGCAAATTCTAGAAAGGTGGTGGTACTTGCCTTAAGGTGATCACGGAATTTTTCGTCGGAAGCTTTCAGTGGAGAGAAGGTAGGCGTCCAACACTGCTTGCTTCAGGGTCTGGTAGTCATTCTCAGACGCCAAGTACTGAGGTTGACTGCAGCTCTCTACCTGTAAGATGAACTCTGAGAAGGGTAGCCCATTGGTCGGCAGGCCAGCTAAGTTGATTAGCTAGGGTCTCAAAGGTGGTAAAGAATACATCGATCTCTGACTCTACGAACGGTGGCATTAACTTACTTGC
>WNGS01071668.1:0-10756 GCA_020271785.1 Procambarus virginalis | reverse complement strand
TTGTATATTGTACATTACGGGAATAGCATATGGTGAGAGTGAGACAACTTTGGATTACGTGGTGACTGTAGGCCGCAGTCATACTCTTAATTGGTCGTTCCCCCTTCCGTGTTATCCTCCGTGTTTAACATCTTTGTCCCCAGATATTTCTCACTTTTTGACAGATTATCACATAGGTACCCTGGTACTGTGGTCTGTCTCCGGGTCAATAGCACCCAAGTCCTGCAATCCGACTCTAGGAGGAAAAAGAGGGCTTTAGATCCTCTAGCACGAACTATTATTGGCGAATTGGGACCTCGCCGATAGTTCTCGTCACCAGTTGACACTCGCACCCCTACTCGTCGGTCAGACTGATGGTATTTACCAAAAGGTAGGGAATTGGCGTTCTTTCTTTTGAGCACAAAGTTCGCTAATTCTGTAAATACCATATTCAATTTCAGTGGGTACCATTGCTTATGTTCTATAGTGACTTGGCAAGGTATGACTACATTTTTGGACTACCTCATTTATTTTGAAGCCATTTAGTGTTTCACTTGTATTTTAAACTTAGTTTTCACTAATTAGTAGGATTTTCTTGCCTTTATCCTCCCATAGTGAGTACCAGGTACAAGATTTCCTGCGACCTTATTCATTTACCATCTTGAATTAACTTTAATTATTAATAATTCCCCACAGGATAGGTATCAGTTGCCACGTTTCCTGTTTCTGACACTCACCATATTCTCACTATATTCGTCTCCTTTGTTTTGCTATATTTTCACCATGTTCCGCTTACAAGCTTTCAAAGCAGATCCAGAAAGTGAAATAGGGACCTTACGTCACGCTAAGAGGGTCGATTTGTTAACTCTTGCACATGAGTATCACTTAGAAGTTCCTGATGGAGCCAACAAATTTGCCATTAATAATATGATACTGGATCACCTTGCTGATGAAGGTATTATAGATTCTTCTACTCATGAACAGTACATTATTTCAGATAAAGATGACTTGAGAGCGATAAAGCTCAAATTGGAACTTGCCAAGATCGAGCTACAGCAACAACAAGAAGCAGCTGCAAGCAGAGAGCGTGAAGCTGCAATCAGAGAGCGTGAAGCTGCCCTCAGAAAGGAAGAACAAGCGCGTGAAGCTGCCATAGAAAGAACAAGAAGAGAAATCCGCCTCAAGAGCGTGAGGCAGCCCTGCAAGGAAGCAGCTGCCATCCGGAAGGAAGAAAGTGAAAGGGAGGCCCTACTCCTCAAAGGACAGCAAGAACGTGAGTTGGCCTTATACCAACAGCGACTAGAGATACAACGGGAACACGACCAACGACAGGCAGAAGCAGCTCTAAACTGTCGTGACCGAGAACTCACGAGGGACGCTGCACACCAAGCTCAACTCCAACAAGCGGCAGCTAGTCTTCCTCCCAGTTTCAATATCTCCCATGCAAGTAAGTTAATGCCCCCGTTCCTCGAAACGGAGGTTGATGTGTTCTTTACCACTTTTGAGACCCTTGCTGTTCAACTTAATTGGCCTGACGACCAATGGGCTACCCTTCTCAGAGTACATTTAACAGGTAGAGCAGCAGTCACACTCAGCACTTTGGCTTCGGAAAACGACTACACCACCCTGAAACAAGCTGTGTTGGACGCCTACCTTCTCTCCACCGAAAGCTATCGACGAAAGTTTCGTGACTACGTCAAGGCAAGTACCACCACCTTCTTAGAATTTGCTAACACCAAACAAAGATATTTCATGAAATGGCTGGAGGCAGCACATGTCTCTACTTTTTCAGAACTTGTCAACCTCATACTGGTTGAAGAATTTTTGAGACGTGTACCTCCTCCTGTCCGCCTATACTTAGCAGACAAGGAAGAGACGGAGTTAGTGAAGTGTGCGAAGTCAGCTGACACTTACAGCCTCATCCACCGGCTGACTCCAGATCCTACCAGCAAGAAGTCTTGGTACAGTTACGAGAAAGCGAGCCCAGATCAAGGTACCTCTCAACTGTACTGCAGGTATTGTCGATTATATGGACACACCATTGACAAATGTGGTAAGTCCCAATCTAAAGGTAACGTCGAACCCCCTAAGTCTAAAACTACTCACCCTAAGTCCGGTAAGCCTGTAATGAATGTTGGTGTTCATGCTAATGATCTCTCTCTCTTTACCAAGCATCTATATCCAGGAACTATCTCTACCCACGGTTCAGATTCAGAGGGACGTTTCGGACTTAAGATCCTACGGGACACAGCGGCTCTACAATCGATCGTTTTGAAATCGGCTGTGCCCAACGTCGCCTACACAGGAGAGACTGTGTTCATCACTGACCTTACTGCTACAACTCCTTATCCACTTGCCCGAGTTTACCTGGATTGTCCCTTCGTGACCGGTGAAGTCCAAGTCGCCGTCAGGGAAAAGCCTTTTCCCATGCCTGGAGTGCAACTTCTCCTGGGCAACGACTTGGCAGAAGACCAACAACCAAACAACCTGATCATCAAGGACATATCCAAGGTAAGCAACTCTGTGGTGGATAACCCGATTTTTGAACATTTCCCAGTAAAGGTTCAAGAGAGTGATGAAGGTTCTCCTCCTGTTATGGTGACCACCCGTGCTCAAGCTGCACGTCCACAGCCAGCCGACTCTACTGCTACCGCTGTCCCTCAGGACCCTTCGAAACTACCCCCTAACCTGACCGCGGTGGAGTTCCGTAAGTTACAGAGAGATGATCTTACATTGACACCATTATTCTTTCAGGCTGAAACCCAATCCGACAGTGTTCCTGGGTTCTTTATGGAGAACGAAATACTCTATCGCAGGTATAGACCCAGTAAACTGAAGGACGAGGACGATTGGGCAAACGTTGAACAACTAGTGATTCCCACCAGCCTGCGGCCCACGATTCTACACCTGGCCCACGGCGCTTTGTCACACTATGGGTTCAACAAGACTTACCATGGAATTCGACAAGACTACTACTGGCCAGGTATGGTAAACGACATCAAAACTTATGTCAAATTATGCCACGTGTGTCAGTTAGCCGGGAAACCGAACGTTTCCATTCCCAGAGCACCACTGATACCCATCCAGGTGCCTGAGGAACCGTTCCACAAGCTCATTATCGACTGCGTTGGTCCTTTGCCTCGGACCAGTGCAGGCAACGCATATATCTTAACCATCCTGTGTCCTACCACCAGATTTCCGATAGCAGTTCCAGTAAAAAATATTACAGCTGCTACAGTGGTGAAGAATCTACTGAAAATCTTCACCCAGTATGGATTTCCGAGGGAGATTCAGAGCGACTGTGGTACCAACTTCACCAGTGATCTCTTCAAACGGACTCTGGAGGAGTTCAACATCAAACAGGTACTGTCCAGCCCCTATCATCCTGCTTCACAGGGTTCTCTCGAGCGTAGTCATCAAACCATCAAGGCACTCTTAAAAAAGTTCTGTAATGAGACCTCAAAGGATTGGGATAGGCAAATTGATCTCATCATGTGTATTTTCAGAAGTCTTCCCAACGAGTCACTAGGAGTATCTCCTTATGAGATGCTCTACGGACGTAAGTGCCGTACACCTCTCAAGGCTTTCAAGGATTCTCTACGTGATGACACCTTCAGTGAGCATCAGAGTGTGCCCCAGTATCTCCAAAATCTCCGACACATTCTAGAGAGGGTCCATTCCTTTGCCAGCAACAACCTACAGAGAGCCCAGGAGAGGATGAAGACTCGTTACGACCGGCACTGTAAAGTAAGGAAGTTTACACCAGGAGACTTAGTGCTTGCCTATTTCCCTATCCCAGGTTCTCCTTTACAGAACAGGTTCTCAGGACCCTACCGTGTTAAGGAGTGCCGGAACAACTTCAACTACGTTCTCGAGACCCCGATAGGCGGCGGAAGACCCAGCTGTGCCACATTAATTTACTCAAGCCCTACCATGGGGTTCCTCCCACTGTGTTAACCAATTTCACCTCATTTACAGGTCCATACAGCCACAGTGAGACCTTCCCTGCTTCTCCTTCCGAGAGCACTGACACTGAGACAGCGCTCTCTAACTCGGAAATCCTTACTAACCTTCAACATCATTTTCAGGACGATAATAGTGCTCCACTAATCAAACTCGTCAGAGAATATCAAGAGTTGTTTCGAGATGACCCCCAAGAGTGTACTGTAACTCAGCACGACATCCAACTGCTACCTGACACCCAGCCGATTCGCCAACCATTCTACCGAATCAGCCCGAGCAAAACGGAAGTCATGCGGGCTGAGGTACAGTATCTCTTGGACCATGGACTGGCTACCCCCTGTGAGTCCCCCTGGGCCTCACCATGCATCCTGGTACCCAAACCTCACGGCAAAATCCGTCTGTGTACGGATTATAGGAAGTTGAACCAGGTCACAGTGAAGGACGCCTACCCAATACCCAGGGTAGACGACATTCTGGATGCCATTGGTAATGCCCGCTACCTGTCTCAGGTAGACCTACTAAAGGGCTACTACCAGGTGAGTTTAACGGAGCGAGCTAAGGTACTGTCCGCCTTTATAACCCCGTTTGGTCTCTACAGGTACAATCGCCTTCCCTTTGGACTCTGCAATGCCCCAGCCACCTTTCAGAGAGCTGTCAACCGCGTCATCCAGGGCTTGGAAAACACCTATGCCTATTTGGACGACATCGTGGTAGCATCCAACACCTGGAGCGAACACCTGCTCCAGCTACAACGATTGTTCTACAAGCTCCTGAAAGCCGGCCTCACCATCAATTTGGGCAAGTCCACCTTCGCGAAAGGTAAAGTGCGGTACCTGGGTCATGTTATAGGGAGTGGCAGCCTGGCTCCGTTAAACATTCACATTCAAGCAATCCAACAGTATCCACAGCCTACTACCAGGAAGCAGCTCCTGCGCTTCCTTGGTCTTGCTTCCTATTACCGTAGGTTTGTGAAGAATTTTAGCACTGTTGCAACCCCATTAATCACCTTAACCAGTCCCAAGCAACGGTATAATTGGACCAGAGAGCAAACCGTTGCATTCGAACAACTCAAATTCCTCCTCTGTTCTAATCCCATTCTCGCCTCACCAGATATCAAGAAGCCTTTCATCCTCCATGTCGACGCCAGTGGTACCGGCATCGGAAGTGTCTTAATGCAGCAGCGAGGCGAGGAGGTTCTACCTGTCAGCTACTACAGTTGCAAGTTGAAGCCTCATCAGAAGAACTACAGTACTATAGAGAAGGAACTCCTGTCCATCGTCCTGAGCTTACAACACTTTGCACCATATCTGCACGGTGCTAGGTCCACTACCATCTATTCGGACCACAACCCTCTGAGATTTTACATCAAGCCCAATTTAATAACCAACGTCTGCTGCGATGGGCTTTATATCTTCAAGGCTTCAATTAAAGATCTGCTACATCAAGGGGCCTGATAACATCATCGCTGACGCCCTCTCCAGAGTGCATGAGGTAGAGGCAGCTCCACCTCCCACTCTACCTCCAGTGGACATGATTCACCCGAAACAGCAGGCTTCGGGGGAGAGTTGTGACGATAATCTCTTATCAGAGATTTAGCCTGCTATTTCTGCGACTCATCCTGTCCTCATCAATATACAAGATACGTTTTGTAGTGGCTAAACGTACATATTAAGATAGCCACACGTACCAGCAACTCCCTCCTCCCCCCCACTCCAGCACCTGCTGCACCTGGTCGACGCGCCGAACCCTTCAACTGCCTAACTAGCGACTTGCGGCCATCCAGCTTCCTCATTGGCCGCCAACCAACACTCCACTCCGGCTCCTCGCCAATCACAAGACCTCGCCAGTTATTGTTGGAGTCCCTTGCGTTTTGCGCCAGTGCGTTTCTGCCAGCCAGAATATTGTGTGCTCGCAAGCTATGAACTCCTAAGTGACTCACCTTGTGTGGTCAAATAGAGGTTTATAGTTAGTGCATATATTCCAGCATTCATATTTTATTTACTTTTGTATGTCAATTCTCCTCCCCATTAACGTAATCTATTTTCATGTTTATGTATTTTTTCCACTTGACATTTTTACCATTAAGCCAAGATTTTGCATTTGTTTCAATTTGTGTTTTTTATTGTTATTAAAATCCAGTTTTTTATTATTGTCTTTCGTATTTCCGACCTTACCACAGATTACCAATCACGCAGTCATTCTTTTTTTTCTCTTTTTTTTCCTTTTCTTTTTTTATATATTATATGTGGCCCAGCACTGACACCTGCTAGTTGGAAGACTGCCGACCACCATTTCCAACTCGTTACCGTCACACCCCCATATAGGCACCCGAAAGGGCCAGCGCGCGCAGAAGGGTATCCTCAACAACATGGGGATAAGGCCTCTATCCACTGGGGAGACCGGAGTCGGAGAGACGACAGGCGCAACTGATGACAAGGAAGGGGCCCGCATAGGGGAGGGATCCCTCGATCCCTCGATGAAAGGAGGACTGGCAGAGGAGCAGGAGCGAGCACAGGTGAAGAATCCGTCGGAGGCAAAGGGGTAGGCTGCGAGGGCGGCACCGCACACACCACCACCCCCTCACGTACAGAGGGAGGATCCACAGGCGAAGCACTGCTTGAGTGCAAGGAAGGAAAATCAGCTGCATGAAATACAGAAGGCTCCATCGTGCGAGGCATGCTGCACCCAGTCGCAACGTGGCCCTCTTTACCACACCTGAAACAGGTGCGTGACTGGCCCTGAAAGAAGATTCTCATGGATAGCCCGCAGATGGAAACCCGGGAAGGGATGTCGACGGTGAATCCTATGCCAAGCGTTCGCACTCCAGGATGGAGTCCCTGCAGCCTCCCAGAACGTAAAAAGGTGAATCGATGCATCACCACTGCACCAAACCTGGCAAACTCGGAACGCAGTTCCTGCTCTGGGAAATCCACCGGCACACCGTGCACACTCACAAAAGTCAGCGGGCCCCACGGATCCGTCACCCGCACAGTCACAGCAGAATCTGGTAGCGGAAACGTCTCATCATTGTAGCGGCGCACAAAATCCAGGTAGCCGGCTGACGTGGCAAATTTCACCGCCATACGCATAGACGTAAGTTTCTCCAGGCCTAGAAGATCGGCGACCTTCACACTCAAAACGTCCAGTAACGCGACTGCTACGAGAGGCCAGTCCACAGGAGCTGAGAAAGCAAGCCCCACAGTATCTACATGGCAAAGCGGCCTACTCCCAGCCGCCGCCATGCCGCCAGCTGACACGCCGGTCAGCGGGCGGACCACGCCACCAACACCAAACCACCCCCACGTAGCGCCAAACAACCACTGGGAAAGCGAGTGGCGACGACTGCCCCCTCCAGTGGCGAGGCCCGAACTCCATTTGGTACTAGAGATGGTGCATTTCCAGGGGGTAGGCTTTTAATACTGGTAGGCTCACGTGAGCGGAGAGAGAGTCGAGGAGTGTCAGGAAGTTTGGTTTTGATCGTTTGTGATGATGCCTTGCGAAAACTGTTCCTAGTGTTGGTTTTACACCTGTTATTTTCGCTCAAAATTAAACCTTTTCTCATTAGAGCAAGTCGCATTTTGACTTCACCAAAGGCCAAAAGCTTGTGTAATGGTAGTGGATTGCAAAAGTTAAAATTTCCAGTTTTGTGTAAACGGATCCTCGGGTTAGTTAGGTTGGGGCACTTTAGTACAGTTTCTTGACGTAGAGAACGCTGGTGAGTAATATTCTGTAATATTCATGTGTAGCATTGCGAAATATGTTGAGTATAAGGCCTTTTGTTTATTGTTAATGCCGGGAATACGGAGCTCGGTATAAGGATCTTTAAATTTATTGTTAATATTCGACTTTTAGATGAGTAATATCTTGGGTCAGTCTCGAAGGTATAGTACTTTCCACCATTCTAGGTGGAATAACTTCAGGAAAGTCATCACTTATAGCCATCAGTCATCACTGTGTAGTTTTCTGAAGGAACTTGCAATGCATTTATACTCATCGCAGATCCTGTTATATGACTAGTATCGTTTTATGAAAACGTTTATATATCTGTCCATTGTCAATTATATCAATGTATATAAGCTGGTCTCGCCCGTTTTTTTTGTATTCGCCTGCCTGCCAATAGTTTTGGATTGACACTTTTCAATGTTTCCATATCACGCTTTCTAAGGGAGTCTTTCAAAGTACCTTGTCCTGTACTTTCTAAGTACATTGTCCCATTGTCATTGCAGCCGGTATAATAGTTTTAAAATAAAAAGTGTGTAGCTTTGTACTAAGCCTGTTAAAAAACTTAATGCCTCCCCTCGCCTTGCATACCATCCATGGGAAACCTTGATATCATTTAACCCTCCGCCTGTGGCTAAGCGGACAGAACACTGAACGCTTGATCCTGTGGTTCCGGGTTCGATCCCGGGTGCCGGCGAGAAACAATGGGCAGCGTTTCTTTCACCCTGATGCACTTGTTACCTAGCAGTAAATAGATACCTGGGAGTGAGTTAGCTGTCACGGGCTGTCTCCTGGGGGTGGAGGCCTGGTTGAGGACCGGGTCGCGGGGACACTAAGCCCCGAAATCATCTCAAGACAACTGAGGTGCGATAAATCTCCCTATCTCGTCAACTGATGGTTAAACAAAACTGACCCTCATGTTTAAATAATCAAGAATTGGCACAAATTTATCTAGACATTTAAACCCACTGATATATAATGAAATACAGCAATTGAACATCCTTTTTTCAAAATATACAGGTTTGCCGTTTTGATCAGTCAATTTATTACGAATGCCATCAATACCACTAGTATTTAAAGGTTTATATAATTTTCTGTGAATGACATTACTTTGAAACGAAACATTAAAGATGTTTATCATCTGATTCCCAAACATGGTAGGTTGAACTTTATCACAATATACTCACACAAAATCTATACCACCCTCAAGCCTTGAATGATAATAGTGCACATCTTGTACACTGTCCCTGCCATTAAGTATTTTCTTAAAACCAAAAAGATATGTTTTATCCACTTTAGCTCTAATTACTTTACATATATTTCTACAAATGATAAAGCTATGCGAACTACTATTTTACGATCTTTCGTAGTTAAAGATTTCATCTTCGAATCACTAAATACAGTATTAAACTTGATTAGATTTATGCTCGATTCGTATTTCATATATATTGATCGGGGAAAATTATATTTAAATTCGTCTCCCATTAACCTTAGTGAGCCTCTTGAAAATATATCTGCAATTTCTTTATTGAAAATATTACCAAACTCGCTGCCGTTAATGTTTGGAAAAAATATTTGAATTTGAGATTTATTCATAGTACTCAAATCAGTTAAATTATTATTAAAGATCAAAAGTAGCACTAAAATGACTTTCTAAGTCGTCTTCATAACGGCAAAATAAGAGGACAAGAATATATTCTTCAAGCACATTAAGTAATTTTTTATTATGGTCAAACGGCAGTTGATTATGTAATCTATTCTCAAAAGGGTGTGGAGCATTTTTTTATATACATCCATATCCGAGTTCCTTGCTGCGTAAATGATTAAAATAAACGAAAACACACAATCTTTAAACTTGCTTTAATATGATACCTAGGATGAAGCTTCTTCCACCCCTGTCTTATCAACCTGTCCTCTTATAAATTGTCAGAATTTGGCAGTTTGTTCGAATGGTCGAAAATTGACGTAATTTGAATATGGAAAAAAAATCCGAAACTAAGTTAAGGGTCCTCTGGTACAGGAAATAATCCAAAAGTTTCAAAATTTCATGAAAACCGTTAATTCAAATTTCTCTTCCCTAACCTTATCAAATATGCCAGACCACTCAAACGGAAAACGGGACACTACATCACTTTCGTGAGCCGATTTCATTTCAAATTGCGACCATTTTTGGCCACAGCAGGCATACGAGTGGAGAGTGACGTTTTTTTAAGAGGACGGGTTGTTCGTCCACCTCTTCAACATTGGGAAGAGAACACTTGATTTTTCGTATCTGCATTTCTAAACAAATCTAAGTGTTGATGCCAGAAAAAAGTAAATTTGCTATGGGCAATTTATCTCCCAGAAATAATTACGCTCTTGGAGTGCACATCTTACCCGTGTCAACAATATTGAGAACAGTAACTGGAGACAGGATGTTCCCATCCTCATCCCACTTTACAAGCCCGGTTCTATTGAAATAATTTAAGAGGGAGATGGCAAAATCATATCCTTAAGCTTTAATCTTAAATGATTCATAAACGGATTTCTCACTACTGGTTTCTCTACACTTACAGCTGTTAGCTTCTGCTGATCAATAACTTTTTGAGGTACAAGATAGAATTTTCATTATTCCTTATTAAATAGCTTTGAAACAAGATTTATAGCTATAGGGTAGTAATATTCCCAATAAATTACCTCCTGTTTTACTTGTTAAAATTTGCTTACCGAGTGAAATAGCCGCCGCCTTACAGGCTAATGTTCTGTATTTATGAAATCTTTTTAAAATTGGCTTACCAACTCTAATTTTATTTAAGAAATTATTAAATATTTCTGAAACAATGCTGTTTTTATATTTATGAATTAACTTTTTCTCGGGAGTGGGGGGGGGGATAATTATGTTTAGCTAATAGTGCAATAAATCCTCGATACTTGCTAACTAATGGCTTCATAGTTTCATAGTCATTTGAGCTCGTCCACTGATCAAATGACTATCGTAGCCGACGTATCTAACTTTATATGAAATGGTATTTCCAATTATGTTTACTTGTTATACTCTCAATATCAAATGTATCTGACAAGTAGTTGGTCAGATTATATTGGTCAGCAATTATAG
>WNGS01071665.1:31396-50220 GCA_020271785.1 Procambarus virginalis | reverse complement strand
CTTGGGGTATATGTACTTGCAGAGAACATGAAATTATGATGCCGGGTTTAAAATTTTAGGGAAATTGTTCAGGTAATAACGAAGATACGAGAGAGGGCTAAGGTGAGGGACAAGAGCTGGAGCTCGGTAACTAAATTATTGTATTTTACTACGGATGAAATAGCTATGTTTTAAATTTCAGGGGAATTGGTTAGTTACTAAAGATGATATGCGATGGAACTAAGGCGGGGGACAGGAGCTGGATCTCGGTAATGGTTCGGATCTTATTTACTACGTCTGAAATATGACTGTTTAAAACTATAGGGGGACTGGACTGTTAGTAAAGATGTTATGGGGAAGAAAGTAAGGCGGGACATGAACTAGAACTTGCTTATTGACTTGATCTATTTTACTATGTACGAAATATGACTGCTTAAAATTGTGCTAAAATTGGGCTATTAGTAGCGAAAATGTGGTCTCTGGCAAATGTGGGTCTTAAATGGACTCTGAAGAAAATAGGTCTTCAAATGGTCTCTGTTAAAAATTGGTCTTCATATGGTCTCTGAATAATTTTCGGTCTTTAACAGGTGAAACAGCTGTAAATGGTTATAAAACTAAAAGTCCCGGCTAAAATGTCTGTTTTCCTTAACAAAACTTCTATGAACATATTCTCTGAAAATGGTCTTTTTGAATAATTTCGGTCTTAAACTCGTAAATAAACTTCTATGATAAAATGAACTGTGAAATATTTTCACAAAACTGAACTCTGAAAATTTTTGAATTTTCCCCATAAGAACTCTTAAACAAACTTCTAAAAAATTATTTTCCTCATAAGAACTCTTGATAAACTTTTATGGTCGCTTTATCCGGAAATGGTCATTCAAAAATGCGCGATTTTCAAAACAAACAAAAGTTGTCCGTAGAGTTCACCACGGAACCCCGACCTCTCACCCGAAGTTGTCCGTAGAGTTCACCACGGAACCCCCGACCTCTCACCCGAAGTTGTCCGTAGAGTTCACCACGGAACCCCCGACCTCTCACCCGAATGTTGTCCGTAGAGTTCACCACGGAACCCCCGACCTCTCACCCGAATGTTGCCCGTAGAGTTCACCACGGAACCCCCGACCTCTCACCCGAATGTTGTCCGTAGAGTTCACCACGGAACCCCGACCTCTCACCCGAATGCAAAAAATTTTCTGGAAACTCGACGTCAGAAACTGGAATTAAACAAAAAATCACGTCTGTGTCGTCATCCCTACTTCTAACACTATACCATGCTGACATCAAAACACTATACCATGGTGAAGTCACAACACTGTACCATAGTGACATCACAACACTATACCATGGTGACATCACAATACTATACCATGGTGACATCACAATACTATACCATGGTGACATCACAATACTATACCATGGTGACATCACAATACTATACCATGGTGACATCACAATACTATACCATGGTGACATCACAATACTATACCATGGTGACATCACAATACTATACCATGGTGACATCACAATACTATACCATGGTGACATCACAGCACTATACCATGGTGACATCACAGTACTATACCATGGTGACATCACAGCACTATACCATGGTGACATCACAGTACTATACCATGGTGACATCACAGTACTATACCATGGTGACATCACAATACTATACCATGGTGACATCACAGCACTATACCATGGTGACATCACAATACTATACCATGGTGACATCACAATACTATACCATGGTGACATCACAGCACTATACCATGGTGACATCACAATACTATACCATGGTGACATCACAATACTATACCATGGTGACATCACAGTACTATACCATGGTGACATCACAATACTATACCATGGTGACATCACAGCACTATACCATGGTGACATCACAATACTATACCATGGTGACATCACAATACTATACCATGGTGACATCACAGTACTATACCATGGTGACATCACAGTACTATACCATGGTGACATCACAATACTATACCATGGTGACATCACAATACTATACCATGGTGACATCACAATACTATACCATGGTGACATCACAATACTATACCATGGTGACATCACAATACTATACCATGGTGACATCACAATACTATACCATGGTGACATCACAATACTATACCATGGTGACATCACAGTACTATACCATGGTGACATCACAGCACTATAACATGGTGACATCACAATACTATACCTAGGTGACATCACAGCACTTTACCATGTTGACATCAGAGCACTATACCATAGTGACATCATATCACTATAACATGGTGACATCACAACATTATTCCATGGTGACATCACAGCACTATACCATGGTGACATCACTACGCTATACCATGGTGACATCACAACACTATTCCATGGTGACATCACAACATTATTCCATGGTGACATCACAACACTATACAACGGTGACATCACAACACTATACCACGAAGACATCACAACACTATTCCATGGTGACATCACAACACTATTCCATGGTGACATCACAACACTATTCCATGGTGACATCACAACACTATACCATGGTGACATCACAACACTATACCACGATGACATCATAGCACTATACCTCTGTGATTTCACAACAATATACCATTTTGACATCAAAACACTATACGATGTTGACGTCAAAACACTATACGATGGTGACGTCACAACACTTTACGATGGTGACGTCACAACACTGCACGACGGTGACGTCACAACACTATACGATGGTGACGTCACAACACTATACGATGGTGACGTCACAACAGTATACTAGGGTGACGTCACGTGTGTACAAGGACACAGGAATGCACAGCTTGCATATGCATACTTAACACATGGATCAGGGAAGATCAATCGTTGTCAAGGTGACCTATGATACACACACGCCCACACCTGCACGAACACACCTGAATACTTTAAACCTACACACTTGCGCCACAGTCACATATATACCCACTTTCTTAATATAAACTCCTGAATGCATACTTATGTCATCCAACACATCATCAAAATTACACCCGAGCCTACACAGCCTACACATACTCATATGGGCTTATATACCTCTAACACTTCGGGCCATCATACATGAAACTATACTACCTTACTTTACTCATCAAGGCCTACATTCCTGAAACTATACAACTAAACTTACACAGCTGAGCCTACATACCTGAAAATAAATACCTTACCCAACACACATGAGCCTGTGCACTTTACCCAACACATCTGACCCAACACACCTGAACCTACACATCTGAACCAACCAACCTCAGCCTACACACCTGATTCAACCCAACTGAACCAACACACCTGATCCAACACACAGGAGACCTACCAGAAAGTTGGAAGACAGCTAACGTAGTCCCAATATATAAGAAGGGTGACAGGCAAGAGGCACTGAACTACAGGCCAGTTTCCCTAACTTGTATACCATGCAAGGTGATGGAGAAGATCGTGAGGAAAAGGCTCGTAGAGCATCTGGAAGGAAATAACGTTGTAACGCACCACCAACATGGGTTCAGGGATGGTAAATCGTGCCTCACAGGTTTATTAGAATTCTATGACCAGGCAACAAAAATTAGGCAGGAAAGAGAAGGGGGGGCCGACTGTATTTTCCAGGACAACCTGTCCTCCTAAAAATAATGTCGTTTTTGGCCGTTTGCCCGTATGGCCGACTGTAGGGAGCCGGTCAGCCGAGCGGACAGCACGCTGGACTTGTGATCCTGGGTTCGATCCCAGGCACCGGCGAGAAACATTGGGCAGAGTTTCTTTCACCCTCGGCCCCTGTTACCTAGCAGTAAAATAGGTACCTGGGTGTTAGTCAGTTGTCACGGGCTGCTTCCTGGGGGCGGAGGCCTGGTCGAGGACCGGGCCGCAGGGACACTAAAAAGCCTCGAAATCATCTCAAGATAAACTCAAGATGTGGCCGAAAGTGGACGTAATTTGAAAATGAAAAACAAATGAAAATAAATTTGGGATTTTTTTCAACAACAGTAAGTTAAGGGTCCTCTGGTAGGTTAGGTGGGCAGGAAATTCTCATAAAGTTTCAAAACGTTATGAAAAACGTTAATAGAAAGTTTCCTCTTCTAACCTTACCGAATAAGCCGGACGACTCAAACAGAAAACGGGACAGTACGTCACTTTTGTGAGGTTATATTGAGTGCAGATCTACTGCATTATTCCTTGAAATGATCCTCAAATTGATTTTCAGTGAACCAATGTATAACCCTGAAATTTTAACCTAATGTACTTAATAATCCTTGTTCATATAGAGTATTGTTATTATTATTGTGTATTATTCTAATCTTAGGTTTTGTGTCAAAATTTCTTACAATATACCTGTAAACATTTTTTGTCAAATTTACTGTAATTTCTCTACTTAAAATTATCTGTACCTGTTCCTGTAAAGTACAGCTGTACTTTACAGCTGTAAAGTACCTGTAAACTTTTTTAGTCAATCTTACTGTGAATTATCTACTTAAAATTATTTCTTAGATTAAGGACTTGCCCGAAACGCTATGCGTGCTAGTGGCTTACAAGAATGTAAAATCAACTTCATTTCTATGTTCTCTCTTAACCCCCAATGTACCTTCTTGTATATAAATAAATAAATGAGGATGGGATGCACAATAAATTAGCCGCCTCCGGTGGCAACAATCAAAATCAATAAGCTGACTAAGCCATATTTGTAATAGATTTGTCAGTCCTCAGTCCGACCTCTGGTCATTCTCCCCCTCCCTGCGGGCAGTTCCCCTTCTTGCCAGAGTCAGATTACCCTAGGCCGGTGGTCAAGTCACTTGTTCCCCAATCCCTATGTCTCCAATCTTTCCAAATCATTTGTCTCCCAGTCATTTCCAATCCCCTTTTTCCAATCCGTTTCCCCTCTCCTCCTGCCTTTGCCACTAACCAGCTGACAGTTTTAAGAACAGTGACAAATTACCATAATTCTCAAGTTTCGAGTGAGGGAGCTCGAGCCATACGACCGTTTGGGTTTCCTGTTGTAGCGTGGGAATGGTTCATGATCCTACGGGAGTAAAACAGAACTTTCAGAACAGGCCTATGTCTCAGGAACCTAGTGGGCGAAGCTAAGTCAAGAGTCTGGCTGGCCTAAGAGTGACACTCTGTGTTCATTGGTTGAGTAGAGAGGCAGAGTCCCTCAGGGTAGTGCCTGTCCATGCCATTGGCCCGTATGCTAGATCACCTATTTATGTTTAAAGCCATTGGCCAAAGGCTTGGGATAGGCGGAGTTAATTTGGGCCTAGGAATTAGGGGGTGGAGCCTGTCCCACCGGTAAGCGTTTTTAATAAAGAATAGTTAGTGTGTGTTGGGGCCTCAACTGAGGTACATGGTCAGGTGACCTGCGTGCAGCCAATCAACATCCTTTGGCAAGCTGCAGTATTGAAGGTAATTGTGCCCTTGAGTTATGTATATTGCAGTATTACATTCCATTGCCTCTTAGGGTTTTTAGAGTAGGTTATGTTTCAAGTTTGATTTAAATATACAGTTCCAATAATAAACTATCTAATGTATTTGTGTTTAGTTATGTTCCCTTTGATTAATGACGGTGTTATTCACTCTTGTGATTTTCATTTGCTGTGCTAGGAATTCCCCTGTGTTCTCCATCTTATGAATAGTAAAGTCGCTCTAGAATCTCCCGTTCAGTTCAGTAAGACTACAGTATTAATCCATTAAGATTCATTTACGTGCCCTTTGAGTTCCCTGATTATTGAGTCCCTTCCTTCCTGGGGACCAATAATTTTTAGATACATTCATTTATGTTGGGAAGGTGGTGGCAGTGTTTAATGATTTTTGAATTATCAGTTATAATTAATAACCCCTATTCTTGTTGTGTTCTCCTCATTTAATATTCAGTTTATATTCGTGGCAATCCAGTGGTGGGTCATACTGGGCTGTTACAGTGTTAAGCTGGGGTATTGGATGAAGGGAAAGAGTAGAGAGTGTTACAGCATGGGTAGCTTTCAGTGCGATTCCAGAGGTCAGAGGGTTATTACATATTGATGCTCTCTCCACAGAGCATTCTCTCTCTCAACTCATATTCACTGATGGTTCCCATCACCGCCCCATGGGTGCAGCTGGAAGTGCAGTTGTCATAACAATGGGCGATGGCTTATATTTTGAGTGGGGAGTCCATATAAAATAACTCCAATATCTTCAGTCTTACCTTACTGACAAGCTCCAGTATGTTTCTGTGAAAAATTCAATTTCTTTCACCCTACCCATCAACATTGGTGTTCCTCAGGGCAGCATACTTGGCCCTCTCTTCTTTCTCATCTACATTAATGACCTTCCAAATGCCTCTCAACACCTCAAACCAATTTTATTTGCTGATGACACAACCTTCATTTTCTCACATCCTGACCCACTTGCTCTTAATGTCACAGTGAACACTGAACTAAATAAAGTCCATCTTTGGCTAACTGCTAACAACCTCACACTTAACATTGACAAAACTTTCTATATTTTGTTTGGCAATAAATCCTCAAATCAAATTAATCTAAAAATAAACAATATCCAAATTAGTAACAAAGTAGATGGAAAATTCCTTGGTGTTCTCATCAACAACAAGCTGAATTTCCAAGGACATATTCTAAATATATCAAAAAAAGTTTCTAAAATTGTTGGCATTCTTTCTAAGATCAGATATTATGTACCTCGCCCTGCCCTGGTGATGCTCTATTACTCTCTCATCTATCCTTATCTCAATTATGGTATTTGTGCTTGGGGTTCTACTACACAAAATCATTTACGTCTTCTAATTATTCAACACAAAGCTGCTATTAGAACAATATCTAGCTCTGGCCCCAGACAGCACTCGGTACCCTTACTCAAATCTTTGAATATGTTAGATATTAAGTCACTGCACATCCTCTCATGTGTACTCAATATATTTAAAACTCTGAACTGCAATGTCAATCCTGACCTTAGAAGCTTCCTAGAAGGTTGTGCCAGAACTCATTGGCATCACACCAGAAACAAACACCTATTTGATATTCCAATAGTGCGACTTAACCAAACTAGAAGTGCTGTACAAATCAAGGTACCCAGAATGTAGAATGACCTTCCCAATCATGTCAAAGGCTGTACCTCTCTCAACCAGTTTAAGAGTAAAACCAAGTACTACTTAACCCTTTAGCTGCGTGGCCTCCAAATATGACAACCCCCCCCCCCCCCCAGTGCGCAAGGGATAAAATCTCGGGAAAAAAATATTTTTTTGTTCTGAAAGTGTCAAAAACCCCTCCCTGTATATTGGTATAGCAACGGAATGTCGCAATTGTACTTACTTTGGCTGCTATGGGGTCCGTAAGGTGGCACATGACGTCATCAGTCCCCGTGCGCCCTTGCCGTGAGCTCCCGGGGCGGGGCACGCGAGTTACCGTGATTATATTTTTGCACATTTTTGCGCACTTTACCAAATACAATTTATTACATTTTACGTGCCGAACCGATGTATGGTGAACATGTACACTATATTATGGCAGTAGAACATCCGTACTGTTCATAGACACTGTTACGTGCATCACAAAAAGGTACACTTATCCTGCACTTATTTCTAATATATCACGCAGATATATTTATATTTACATTATATCATTAGTTATACACACTGTACAGTATCACACACTATATACTCACACTATACACACACTCAGTACTCCGCGAGTGTGTGATATGCTGCGAAACAGCCAACGGGGCAGAGTGGCACCTTGCACTCCATGCACCAGGTGCTGATGCATCTACACTTTTGTGGTCTGCGTGTAGTGTTCCTGCAAACTATGCATGCACGTTTACCCTTCTCCCGTGATGCTGTGCCTGGCATATACTTCAGCATATGTACCCCGAAGTTCTCATTACCCCGCAGTCTGTCTGGAGCTGCGTGTGCCATTATTGCTTGCACCCCGCGGGGTACTACGGAGCTGTCCTTGACATACTTTACCATCAGCTGTGACACAACGCTGGCACTGAAGGAATGTATAGACGGTTTCCTGCCGCACTTCACCAGGTACATATTGAAACAGTTGAGCATTGCAACATCCATGAGGTGGAAGAAGAACTTTTTCGTCCACTTCACAGACCTGCGCACGCACTCCACACCACCAAGCATCATGTCACACTTATCAACGAGGCACATGTTCACATTATAGTCTATGACACAGTCCGGCTTGTACATGGGGTTGCGCGTCTGAAAATGGACCTTGCCAGTGTCCAATCGCATTGCACGAAAAACTTCAGGCCAAAACGGTGCTGCTTGGAAGGGATGTACTGCTTGAATGCCAGTCTGCCCTTGAACAATAGAAGTGACTCGTCGATAACGACATTCTGTCCAAGTACAAAATAATCCCTGAACTACCCTCTCAGGTCGCTGAATACCTTGCGTACCTTCCACAGTCTGTTGTGTCTGTCCTCATTTGCATTGTGGTTCGCCTTTAAAGGAGCCGTTGAGTGTAACCTTGGATTGTCAATGAGCAATCTGAGAGCAGAAGTACACCGAGAACTTCAACAAGATCTTGTAGATCTGAGGCAAAGTGAAATTGACACCAGTAATTCCATCTATCATCATACTATCATGCAAGAGGAGCCACACATCTATGGATCATCCAATAAAATCAGCAGACTTCTAGATGTTACTGCTGCTCGGCTTAGACTCGGTTACAAGTATCTCTGGGAATTCTCATTATCTGCCGATGTAGACCTGACCAAATGTAAACTGTGTCAACAAAATTATTCGCACACCCTCCGTCACTATGTGATGGAGTGCGAAAAGATACGTGAATTTAGAGACAATTCTATAACCAATGTTCCAGCGATGTGTAAATATTTCATTCAAAATGATCTGCTACCAGAAATTTTAGCCAAATATCCCCAGTTTGCTAACTGTAGGTAGTAACTGAGTGATTGTAACCTATCCACCGCTGCCCACTGGATGGGAGGCGGTGTGCAGGACAAACATATAAATTTTGACACTAGCTCTCCACATATGTCAGTTGCTTAATTTAGAACCTGTACTTGAGGTCGATCTCGAACCCATTGTTGATGTGACGACTTATATTGAATTTTGTAACTAGCTCATCAAGATTGTAACTTGCTTAGCTAAATGAATTGTGGGGTTCAGTCCCTGAGCCCATTATGTGCCTCTGTAACCCTTTCCACTACCGCCCACAAGATGGGTATGGGGTGCATAATAAATGAACTAAACTAAACATTGTTTTCGAAATGCTGGCACCTGAGATTCAAGAGGAACCTATCCCGCGACATATACGGGTTGCAGATGTGCGATGGAACAAGGCTGTCTTTGTTCCAATAGTCCTGGACGACAACTTTCTCAGAGTGTTTCTTGCACTATGCATCATCATGCATAGTGCGAGAAACACGTACATCTCGTCGATTGTCGTATCCTTCCATCGCGTGAGGCGTGAGGCAGGTAATATGCCGGTGTGAGGGTGTGGGCGTAAGTGTTTGTCTCGATTACAAGATGGGTCATGAAGACATTGTCAAAATATGCCTGGAAATATTCCATCTCCGCCATATCGTCACCGGTATACAGGAATAAAGCTGTAACACCAACGTCGGTATAATCAATCGTTGGTATTTGAGGGACAAATGTGGTGCAGTCCTCCCACACAAGTACACCAGGGGGTTTGGTGTTGGCGCCAACACCACCACGGGCAGTGCCCGACAGACCACTGGAACATTATCTAACACAGTGCACAGTTACAAACCCATCAAGATTTCAACTTAGATTCAACAGAGCAGAAGAAGTTGTTAAACACATATGGCAAGATCTTACTGAAGCGACCATACGAGTCATAAATACTCATACTCCGCCCAAGTAATACAGAAACAAGCAACACTTAATGGGCCAGCCAGAGGCTTAGGGCCCGTGCAGGAATATCCCTGAAAAAAAAAATCACGGGCACCAAAACCACGGCTATGTCGTCTGCTGCTGCTGCTGGAGCTGTGTGAGGGTATGCTTGACGCTGAGGCAGATTTCCGTACCGTAGGCCTACCACGAACACCTGATGTTTAGGGCCCACTGTCGTTATGCTGGGAGACACGCTGCCGCCTGCCTTGACGTGTTGCTGAGGCAGCAAAACCCCCGCCTGGTACCACCCCCACTGCTTTTACTCGGGTCGTCTATACTACTCGTATCGGAGCCAATGTCACTGAAGCCCGAGAAAGATTCGTCACATGTACTGTCACTGAATAAATGAACTAGCATCTGGGGACATATACATGATGGTGGTGATGATCGGGCCACTTTTAAATTGGACATGAAATATACAAACACCCGGAGGCGCGTAGAGCACCCCAAGCCTGGGCCTGCAGGCGCGTTGCGCAGTTAAAGGGTTAACTAACTCCATGTAACATACCTTACCTCCAAAATGTCAACCCATGTCTTGCTTTTGTTAAACAATGCTGTTTGTTCTCCAACTTCTACAATTGCTGATTTCTGCCATGTTCCCCCTTTTTTTTATTCCTTTTTTTCAACACAATTTATACCTAATCACAATTACTATTAAGTTTTAGTCTAAGTGTTTTTTCCCCACACCTTGCCCGAAACGCTATGCATATTAGTGGCTTTAGGTATTGTATGTACTAGCTCGCACATATAAATGTATAAATCCAACATTATGTTTGTAAATGTATGTACTTTTCATGAATAAAAATTTATTTATTTATTTATATGATATAGATATTCAGTATCAAACACAAGTTATTGGCAAGTTCCTTTCCTATTCCGAACACAGTAATTTAAAACTTTTTTTTTAACAGGTAGGTACAAGAACGATGAAAATAGACTACTGTTAGCAGGCTGAGAGCTTTTCCTTCCCCATATATCATGGTAAGGCTTACCCACTAGTTTTCCTGGAACACGACCTTGTAAATCATTTAACAACCATGTGTCCAATCACTCCTGGGTGAACAGTGGCTACAGTGACTGACACCCAGCCAATCCTTCCCGGCAGGGATATGAATCAAGGCACCCTTCATGAAATTTGAGTTCATTAAATTGTCAATGTGTTTCCTAATTATTTAGGATGTGACTCTTAACTCTTCCTCCTATTCTTCTGCTCCAGACAACTGTTTAGTAGTTAAGAACATAAGAATAAAGGACACTGTAAATGCCTATTTGCCCATACAAAGCAGCTCCAATTTATATCTACCCAAAATGTATTCATATATGCATGTCTGACCTTCAGATGAAACAATACGCACAGTGTCTGTTACGTTGCCCAGTAACTTGTTCAACAATTTCAACAAACTTTAAAAAAAAAGCATTGAATGTAATGAAACGCCATTATCTGGGTGAGTCCCAGAAGCTCCCCAGAGCTATCCGTGCTGATAGGGATAGTCCTAACTTTTGGCATCAGTCGATGTGGGTGGAGTTCTAGGCTTTCTTGAGGTTATCTTGAGACGATTTCGGGGCTTTTTAGTGTCCCCGCGGCCCGGTCCTCGACCAGGACTCCACCTCCAGGAAGCAGCCCGTGACAGCTGATCAACACCCAAGTACCTACTTTACTGCTAGGTAACAGGGACATAGGGTGAAAGAAACTCTGCCCATTTTTACTCGCCGGTGCCTTGGATCAAACCCAGGACCACAGGATCATAAGTCCCCCGTGCTGTCCGCTCGGCCAACCGGCTCCTTACCAGGGCCTACCAGGGACCATGAGACAGAACCTGGCCCCTTCAGAGAGGCACGAGGAGCAATGGCCCATAGAATGCACATGTGATTTTGGAGCATTCTATATCTCTCATCGACCGGGACAGGCACCTAGAAAGGTAAGCGCCACAAAACAAACACCTATTCTGGTTAAAGACAACGAAAATAGACAAACGAGAGGACAGAACTCCCCAATTGAAAAGGAGCAAACAAGCATGACGTTACATAAGCTGTGCCGCATGTCTGCACAGCTTCTCCCTCCCCAGGAGGGGGTTAGGGGGAGCCCCAGACCCACACGGCGGCGATCCACCCTGCAGTTCCGAAGCTAGATATCAAAATAAGCGAAAACTTCCGACCGGAGGGAGAGAGGGTTGCCGAGGAGCCTCCGGGACTCACGCGGAATATGGTGTTTCATTACATTCAACGCTGGTTTTCTGGTTTGAGCCCCTATGGCTCCCTAGAGCTACTTCACCAAATATAATATAAAGATGGGGACTGACCCGGGAGGCGGTCGGTGCTCCACACCTCAACTCGAAGTCGAGACAAGCTGAAACCGCCGACCCAAAGTGACACAGGCCCGACTAGACCCAGGAACGTTAACGAGGTAGCATGCAGCCAAGACCCTGTTCGACCGCCAAAAAACCTATGCCCAAATGTCAAGCCAGGACATGTTACCAAGGACAGCAGCAAGAGCAGCAAACTTGCGAACGTCATGGGTATGGGGATAGACCGCAGGGTGGCTAGACTTAATAACCCTGCAGACAACCTGAGAGACCTGTACCAGCAAACAGGGAAGAAGGGAAACCGGATCAACCCAAAGTGCATCCCTGGTCACAGAAGCCGTGGCGCGCAAATACCGGCAGAGGGATGCAGCCGGACATAACACATGATGCACCTCCGGAAAGACTAACCAAGCATCAACAACCCAAGGACCCCTCCAGAAAGCAGCAGTCTCATTCTTCGCCAAAAAAGAAGGAGACGGCTGCAAATGAACAAACCTATCACCTCGACCGAGAGAGCAGAAACCCCTGCACCAGAGGAGAGCATGAAGCTCCCCCACTAGATCCCCCAGAGGCCAATGTCAACAGAAAAAGATCCTTCAAAAAATAATCCTGAACCGAAGGGGCCATAACAAACCGAGGAGAACACTCTATCCAAAGACCAAAACGGTTCAGGCGGAGCATGAGCAGGCGGAGGTGAAACAACGCACGAGACAGCTTGCGAAACGGCGCAGAAGTAACATCTATACTGAAAGCAAACTGAAAGCGGCTCCACCAGCGCCGCACAATACGAGGCAGGCGACAGTATTCGGTATAAGATGATGGTCCTGGAACAACCAAGAGAGAAAGGACAACACCACCTGAACCGAAAGCGAAGTACAAAGACAAAGAGTCAAAAAGAACCAGAAGGATCGCCAGGAAATTTCACACTGCCGCCGAGATGAAGCCCACAGATGGGACACCAGACAGTCAGGACGTAGGGACAGGGAACACGTGTGGGGCTGCGCTCCTCGAATAAGTCGTCATATCTCTGGACATCAAAGTGATACGGAGGAAAGTCAGTGTGTAGTGATAGGACAAAGTGTAGCACAACTCATAGACAATAGCAATTTAGTGGCAGTGTCAGATTATGCTAAGTGGACAACCACAATAGGAGTACGACATCAGTGCCACGAGGAGGAAACTTGGAGCCTGGCAGTGGTGCGGTCAACAACTACTACAGCTGCTACAGATGTTCATACTCAATCAGCTCTGGTGGTTCAGCTGGCCAATAAAAGCCTCTAGTATCATTTAACGATGTACAGTGATTTTAGTATAACAAGTAAAACCAGTCTCCGTGGTGTAGTGGTAAGACACTCGCCTGGCGTTCCGCGAGCACTTTGTCCTGGGTTCGTATCCTGGCCGGGGAGGATTTACTGGGCGCAAATCCTTAACTGTATCCTCTGTTTAACTCAACAGTAAAATGTGTACTTGGTTGTAACAACGATTCTTCGCGGAGGGGCCGTATTCCAGGGACCTGCCCGAAACGGTCCATAGAATTACCCAAATCTACCCAAAAGTACCCAAAAGTACACAAATCCTCCTAGCATTACGTAAGTAATGAAGAAATATGGTATATTTACTTACTATAATGTTGGTGCTACATGTAGAACATGATCAAACCTATTTTTACTCTGAAATAATCTAATTTCATAACGAAATTAGACGTAAATATGTGAGAGGTGACGCCATAGGAAGTCGACGGTCCAAGCGAATACTCTTACATATTTACGTCTAATTTCGTTATGAAATTAGATTATTTCAGAGTAAAAATAGGTTTGATCATGTTCTACGTGTAGCACCAAAAATATAGTAAGTAAATATACCATATTTCTTAATTACTTACGTAATGCTAGGAGAATTTGTGTACTTTTGGGTACTTTTGGGTAGATTTGGGTAATTCTATGGAACCCCCCCCCCGTCTCGCTTTTTGCGAGTTTCAGGGTTGCTCTATCTCATTGTCTCAGGGTCTCATTATTTTTACCTCCGTCATGCTGCCTGTTGGGTTGGTGACACATTCGACCCCGGAGTCCTGCGAGCTTTGGTGCTTGTTTGTGATTCAGTTCACCCAATCTGATGATGATATTATTTGGGTACAGGCAGCTCACGCGTTGCAAGATAGGTTTAGGTCGTTGCAGCACGTTAGGTTTGTTGCTTCCCTGGATGCCCCGAAGCTGCCCCGTTTTGTTATAGGGACCTGGACTTGGGGGTGTTGGTCGCTGGCTCTTGGGATCTGACCAGTGGGCTCATCCTCTTCCTGCCATTCTGACCACCTAGTCCTTTCCTTGTGAGGCCAGGGCTTTGGAGGACGACTCGTCCCCGGGACCTGACGTGGAGGTTCCCAGGGTTGGGGAGGAGCTGACTTGGAAGTCTTGGGCCCCGTTGGACCCCGCCTGGGTTTTCCGGCCCTCCAAGCGGGGCTTACTGTTGCAAGGAGGGTGCTAGGCGTCCGTAGAATTACCCAAATCTACCCCAATGTACCCAAATCCTCCTGGTATTATGTAAGTAATGAAGAAATATGATATATTTTCTTACTGTAATGTTGGTGCTGCACGTAGAACACGATCAAACCTATTTTCACACTGAAATAATGTAATTTCATATCGAAATTCGAGGTAAATATGTAGCAGGTGACGCCATAGGAAGTCGACGGTCCAAGCGACAAAATTGTGGAGCGACTTATCTAAGATAATGGTCGCCTGGAGAGTGTTTGCTGCCATATCAGCCTCCTGTACACAGTGATCCAGTCGTCGCAATTCTTTACTCAAATTGTCGCAAATTTAATTAATGATATTAACAAGTAGAATGGGTATTTGTAATAATATCTTTCATAAATAGCCACAAAACATTTAATATTTATTTATAAAAATGTGTCTGTAAGTTAAATCAACTCCGCAGGACAATAATTTTGTTATATAGATACTAACGTTATTCGCTTGTGTGCGTTCGCAACTTAAACTACACATGTCCTTTTCGTTCATAGAACACCGAACCCTACACACACTCTGATATATTGCTTAATTAATAGAGATTCACAAATAAAACTTATACTTGTATATGTTATCAGAAATGCAGAGATAAAATAGTTTTTGTGAATCCATCACAGAGATTATATCTTATTAGACAGGAAAGATATTCATATTTCAAACAAGATTTCTTGGCCGAAGCTCTCCCTATCCATGGGAACTATGATCTTTCGAAGATCAATGTTAATTTAATCTAAATATTGTAATAAACTAAGTTTTCTATGTCATAATAAAGACAGAAATATAAGCTGCATGTTAATACTTTAGCATAAATATAACTGAGGTGAAAGTGAAGATTCAATTTCTTTATTTATTATGCACCCCATACCCATCCCGTGGGCGGTGGTGTAAAGGATACAGAGGCACATAATCGGTTCAGGAACTGAACCCTCTAGTTCGTTTAGCTAAGCAAATAACAATGTTTGACGCTAGTTACAAAATTATCAATGTTGTATACACATGTACACACCCTCATACATACATGTACATATATATATACGTATACACATATACATACACATACATATCTAATCACCCACACAAATACACACATCAAGAATCTTTGTGTCACAAGTGACACAAAGAGGTGTCACAAGTGACATTACAAGAGGCTCACAACAGTCACTATACAAGGCACTTTACATCTATAGTGAGTCACACAGTTACTAGTCTTGCTGCACACCCACCCAACTGGGCGGCAGCTTTACAGTCATGTGCATGCATTACCGACAGTAAGCAAATTTTGGTTACTTCGCTAAAATTTCGGGCAGCACATCATTGTGAATGAAGTACTTACACATTTCTTGGACACTATTGATGGTGTTATCTCTAAATTCCGCAATTTTTCAACATTCCATTATATAATGACGCAAAGTATGCGAATAGTTCTGCTGACAGAGTTTACATTTAGTCAAATCTACATCAGCAGATGCTACAAACTCCCAGAGGTACTTGTAGCCGAGCCTAAGCCTAGCAGTGGTAACATCTAGAAGTCTGCTAACCTTATTGGATGACCCATAGACGTGCGGTTCTTCATGCATAATAGAATGATGATAGATGGAGTAACTGGTGTGAATTTCACTTTGCCTCAAGCCTCCGAAATTTAGTTGATGTTCCTGGGATATTACTGCCCTCAGGCTGCTCAAAGGCAGTCCAAGTTGGTAATCAATTCCCTCTTTACGAGCAAAAGTCTTGGCTAGCTCATCAGTTCTATCATGCATTCGGAGACCAATATGGGAAGGAATCCACAGGAGACAAACTCTGACTCCATCATTGATTATTTCACTATATCTGTGTCTAGCTTCAGAGATAAGCACGTCACAGTTATGCCTTGGGGAGCTGAGGGCAGTCAAGGATGACAAGGAGTCACTTACAATTAGCGTGTCAAATTTGGATTCATATACGCGCTCTAGTGCAAGGATTATGGCAACCAATTCTGTTTGAAGAGTGGAGGCCCAGTTACTTAGTCTCGCTCCACACTCATGGGAGAAGGAACCATCTCTCCCTGTCACAACAACTGCACTTCCAGCTGCACCGTGGGACTGATGCAAGGATCCATCAGTGTAAATAATCTGGGAAAGGGAGCGCTCTCTGACTAAAGCATCAATTTGGCTTAAGGCATTGTACTTTGCTTCTTGTCGAAGCAAGGCCTGTTCTTTAATCAGCTTCTTGGGTGGGAAAGGGGGAACAGTAATTTGGAAAGGAGTGATCTCCCATGGGGCAGGAAAGTGTTGTTGTTGTCGCTCTTGGTGGGGGTGATGAAAGTTATACATTCTGAGCACATTGGCAGTTACAGTAATCCATTTGGAGGGATGCTGACCTTCAAGGAGAAGGCTTGGAGGGCTTCAGTGCAGGGGTTAGGGTGGGTTAGCCTAAGCATCTTGATGCCAATTAAAGCATTAATTTCAGAGATACGATCACTTACACATGAAATATTCAGTTCCTTCCTCATGTTTAGTAATTTAGTTGTACGGGGGCATCCGAGGATAATCCTCATGGCTTCGTTTTGCATCTTTTCCAGCCCTCCAAGCATTCTCTCAGGCACTAGAGCAAGCATGGGTGCAGCATAATCAATCAGAGACCTAATATATGAGAGATACATCATTTTGACAATTCTCACATTTGCACCATAGCTTGGATGGTAGCCTGCCACAGCCTTGAGAGCACGGAGCCTCTCTCTACATTGGCGACCCAGTCTGGCTACAACATTGCGGTACAGTGGAACTTCAAGACCAAGGTATTTGTATCTGGTTACATAGTCGAGCAGAGAGCCATCATGCAACTGCATTTTGCGAACGGCCACACCCGCCTGGGTGGGCGTCGGTCCCACCCCGTCTGAGTGGGCGTCGGTTCAGGATCTTTGTTTTCTCTACTGAGATGACCAAGCCTAGTCCTGAATGTGTGCAATACAGAGTTCAGAACATTTTGGGTGTTGGTATACCCATTGGTGTGGATCAGTATATCATCCGCATAGCTAATGATGTGTTCGCTTGGGGTCCTAGTTACTGAGTTTAGAAGTGCATTGATTAACACATTGAACAGAGTAGGACTGAGGACACCTCCTGTGGAGTGCCAAGTTCAAAATCTCTCGTTACACTCCTATGCCCTTGGAATAGTACAGATGACTTCCTGTTGGATAGATAGCTCTTATCCACCGTAAAAGCCATCCTCAAACATCTTTAGCAAGTTCGCTCAGAATGACGAGTGGGAGCAATGTCAAAGGCTGACTTAGATCTAGAAAGTGGTGTATGACCTATCAGTATGCAGGGTGAGGAATGTGGTAATACAGTGATGTACACTCTTTCCATGCGTAAAGCCATATATCTGGGGAGACAACATGTTACTAATTCTGTAAAGGAGACGGTTGAGAACCATCCTCTCAAGACACTTACAAAGACAACTAGTGAGGGAGACTGGGCGAAAAGCACTCGGCTGGGTTTGGTTTAGGAATGGGAATAATAAGACTGTGGTCCATGACTTGGAAGCTCCCCAGTTACATAGTATATTATACAATTCAAGCAAGGGATTCCTGGAACTAGCAGAAGCATACGCAGTATGCCGTAAGAACTCCATCCTCCCGGGTGATGTAGCTTTGCTTATTGTAGAGCAGAGTCTAGTCGTATTCAGTAAAAAGCATGTCACAGTCATCCTCTTGATGAAGCATGAAGTCAAGGAGCCTTGCTCTATCAGCATATTTATTATTCAATCGTTCTGTGTGAGTAGAGGAAGACTGTCAAAGCTGGAGGTGGTGGCCCAAGCATCAACAAGCTCATTTGCTCTGTGCAGAGGATTAGGGTGCGCATCTCTGCAGCATTTTCCTTTGATCTTATTGATATCCTTCCATGCTCGACTTAGTGGCGGCTGTGAGAATTGAGACCACTGACAAAAGTTTCCCAGTCTGTCTGCCTCAGCTCTACCATACGTTCCCTGGCCTCAGCCAGAGCCGTTTGAAAGAGTTAAGCATTTCAGCAGTGCGGGTCCTTCCATAAGCTAGTCCAATCTTCTGGCAGTGCGTTTTAGTGCATGCAATTTAGAATATATAATAAGCATAAGTGCTATGAC
>WNGS01071665.1:0-22745 GCA_020271785.1 Procambarus virginalis | reverse complement strand
GCGTTTGATTTCCCAAATCTTCATAACTTTTCTTTTTTTTTTTTTTTTTTTTTTTTTTTGAGATATATACAAGAGTTGTTACCTTCTTGTACAGCCACTAGTACGCGTAGCGTTTCGGGCAGGTCCCTGGAATACGATCCCCGCCGCGAAGAATCGTGTTTTTCATCCAAGTACACATTTTACTGTTGCGTTAAACAGAGGCTACAGTTAAGAATTGCGCCCAGTAAATCCTCCCCGGCCAGGATACGAACCCATGACATAGCGCTCGCGGAACGCCAGGCGAGTGTCTTACCACTACACCACGGAGACTGTTTTCATGCCTCTCAGCTCTCGTACTAGTCTGGCGACTTACCTCTGAGCTTTTTCCGCCTTCATTTGTTTTTAACGATATATAGAGTATATGCTGGGGCTACATACTCCAGAATTAGTCTGACGAACGTGGCAAACAGCGTCCTGAACGACTCCCTGTTGAGAGTTGTTTACTGTACACGTGCACCTGGTAAGACAAGTGGTGGAGGTTGTGAGGGAGCCAGACCACCATTCCTGCAAGCCGACCACCGTGCACTGACACACATTAAAACACTCATCAGTGCGGAAACTGGGGCCAGCACGCACACTCTGGGTGTAGCAGTGCTGGGAGGGTGTACCAGCACGCACACTCTGGGTGTAACAGTGCTGGGAGGGTGTACCAGCACGCACACTCTGGGTGTAACAGTGCTGGGAGGGTGTACCAGCACACACACACTCTGGGTGTAACAGTGCTGGGAGGGGGTACCAGCACACACACACTGGGTGTAACAGTGCTGGGAGGGTGTACCAGCACGCACACTCTGGGTGTAACAGTGCTGGGAGGGTGTACCAGCACACACACACACTGGGTGTAGCAGTGCTGGGAGGGTGTACCAGCACACACACACTCTGGGTGTAGCAGTGCTGGGAGGGTGTACCAGCATGCACACTCTGGGTGTAGCAGTGCTGGGAGGGTGTACCAGCACACACACACACTGGGTGTAACAGTGCTGGGAGGGTGTACCAGCACACACACACTCTGGGTGTAACAGTGCTGGGAGGGGGTACCAGCACACACACACTGGGTGTAACAGTGCTGGGAGGGTGTACCAGCACGCACACTCTGGGTGTAACAGTGCTGGGAGGGTGTACCAGCACACACACACACTGGGTGTAGCAGTGCTGGGAGGGTGTACCAACACACACACACTCTGGGTGTAGCAGTGCTGGGAGGGTGTACCAGCACGCACACTCTGGGTGTAGCAGTGCTGGGAGGGTGTACCAGCACACACACACACTGGGTGTAACAGTGCTGGGAGGGTGTACCAGCACACACACACTCTGGGTGTAACAGTGCTGGAAGGGGGTACCAGCACACACACACTCTGGGTGTAGCAGTGCTGGGAGGGTGTACCAGCACGCACACTCTGGGTGTAGCAGTGCTGGGAGGGTGTACCAGCACACACACACTCTGGGTGTAACAGTGCTGGGAGGGGGTACCAGCACACACACTCTGGGTGTAGCAGTGCTGGGAGGGTGTACCAGCACACACACACACACTGGGTGTAACAGTGCTGGGAGGGTGTACCAGCACACACACACTCTGGGTGTAGCAGTGCTGGGAGGGTGTACCAGCACACACACACTGGGTGTAACAGTGCTGGGAGGGGTACCAGCACACACACACTGGGTGTAACAGTGCTGGGAGGGGGTACCAGCACACTCTGGGTGTAGCAGTGCTGGGAGGGTGTTCCAGCACACTCTGGATGTAGCAGTGCTGGGAGGGGGTACCAGCACACACACACTCTGGGTGTAGCAGTGCTGGGAGGGTGTACCAGCACACTCTGGGTGTAACAGTGCTGGGAGGGTGTACCAGCACACACTGGGTGTAACAGTGCTGGGAGGGTGTACCAGCACACTCTGGGTGTAGCAGTGCTGGGAGGGGGTACCAGCACACACACACTCTGGGTGTAGCAGTGCTGGGAGGGTGTACCAGCACACACACACTGGGTGTAGCAGTGCTGGGAGGGTGTACCAGCACACTCTGGGTGTAACAGTGCTGGGAGGGTGTACCAGCACACACACACTCTGGGTGTAACAGTGCTGGGAGGGTGTACCAGCACACACACACTGGGTGTAACAGTGCTGGGAGGGTGTACCAGCACACTCTGGGTGTAACAGTGCTGGGAGGGTGTACCAGCACACACACACTGGGTGTAACAGTGCTGGGAGGGTGTACCAGCACACACTGGGTGTAGCAGTGCTGGGAGGGGGTACCAGCACACTCTGGGTGTAGCAGTGCTGGGAGGGTGTACCAGCACACACTCTGGGTGTAACAGTCCTGGGAGGGTGTACCAGCACACACACACTCTGGTTGTAACAGTGCTGGGAGGGGGTACCAGCACACACACTCTGGGTGTAACAGTGCTGGGAGGGGGTACCAGCACACACACTCTGGGTGTAACAGTGCTGGGAGGGTGTACCAGCACACACACACTCTGGGTGTAGCAGTGCTGGGAGGGGGTACCAGCACACACACACTCTGGGTGTAACAGTGCTGGGAGGGGGTACCAGCACACACACTCTGGGTGTAACAGTGCTGGGAGGGGGTACCAGTACACACACTCTGGGTGTAACAGTGCTGGGAGGGGGTACCAGTACACACACTCTGGGTGTAACAGTGCTGGGAGGGTGTACCAGCACACACACTCTGGGTGTAACAGTGCTGGGAGGGTGTACCAGCACACACACACTCTGGGTGTAACAGTGCTGGGAGGGGGTACCAGCACACACACTCTGGGTGTAACAGTGCTGGGAGGGTGTACCAGCACACACTCTGGGTGTAACAGTGCTGGGAGGGTGTACCAGCGCACACACACACTCTGGGTGTAGCAGTGCTGGGAGGGGGTACCAGCACACACACACTGGGTGTAACAGTGCTGGGAGGGGGTACCAGCACACACACACTGGGTGTAACCGTGCTGGGAGGGGGTACCAGCACACACACACTCTGGGTGTAACAGTGCTGGGAGGGGGTACCAGCACACACACACTGGGTGTAACAGTGCTGGGAGGGGGTACCAGTACACACACTTTGGGTGTAACAGTGCTGGGAGGGGGTACCAGTACACACACTCTGGGTGTAACAGTGCTGGGAGGGGGTACCAGCACACACACTCTGGGTGTAACAGTGCTGGGAGGGGGTACCAGCACACACACTCTGGGTGTAACAGTGTTGGGAGGGGGTACCAGCACACACACACTCTGGGTGTAACAGTGCTGGGAGGGGGTACCAGTACACACACTCTGGGTGTAACAGTGCTGGGAGGGTGTACCACCACACACACTCTGGGTGTAACAGTGCTGGGAGGGGGTACCAGTACACACACTCTGGGTGTAACAGTGCTGGGAGGGGGTACCAGTACACACACTCTGGGTGTAACAGTGCTGGGAGGGGGTACCAGTACACACACTCTGGGTGTAACAGTGCTGGGAGGGGGTACCAGTACACACACTCTGGGTGTAACAGTGCTGGGAGGGGGTACCAGCACACACACTCTGGGTGTAACAGTGCTGGGAGGGGGTACCAGTACACACACACTCTGGGTGTAACAGTGCTGGGAGGGGGTACCAGTACACACACACTGGGTGTAACAGTGCTGGGAGGGTGTAGCCAGGCGTCGCCGCTCTGGACTCAGTCAATATAAACGTTCTCTGGACCTTCTCCTTCATTATCGGTTAACGGAGAGGGAGATTTTTTGTACCTAATTGTTGTTTTAGGAGGTAGTTTGAAAACGACCGTTTCTGACCCAGGACGCCCCCTTCCGGTCCAGGCGCCCCCTTCAGGCCCAGGACGCTTCTGTGCGGCCAAGGCACCCCTTCAGGCCTAGGACGCTTCTGTGCGGCCAAGGCGCCCCCTTCAGGCCCAGGACGCTTCTGTGCGGCCAAGGCACAACCTTCAGGCCTAGGACGCTTCTGTGCGGCCAAGGCGCCCCTTCAGGCCCAGGACGCTTCTGTGCGGCCAAGGCACCCCTTCAGGCCTAGGACGCTTCTGTGCGGCCAAGGTGACCTCTTAAGGCCCAGGACGCTTCCGTCCGGCCAAGGCGCCCCCTTCAGGCCTAGGACGCTTCTGTGCGGCCAAGGCGCCCCCTTCAGGCCCAGGACGCTTCTGTGCGGCCAAGGCGCCCCCTTCAGGCCCAGGACGCTTCTGTGCGGCCAAGGCGCCCCCTTCAGGCCCAGGACGCTTCCGTCCGGCCAAGGTGACCTCTTAAGGCCCAGGACGCTTCCGTCCGGCCAAGGCGCCCCCTTTAAGCCTAGGACGCTTCCGTCCGGCCAAGGCGCCCCCTTTAAGCCTAGGACGCTTCCGTCCGGCCAAGGCGCCACCTTCAGGCCCAGGACGCTTCCGTCCGGCCAAGGCGCCCCCTTCAGCCCCAGGCGCCCCCTTCCGGTCCAAGCGCCCCCTTCAGGCCCAGGACGCTTCCGTCCGGCCAAGGCGCCTCCTTCCGGCCCAGGCGCCCCCTTCCGGCCCAGGGTTCCCCTTCCGGTCCAGGCGTCCCCTTCCGGCCCAGGGGTACCCTTCCGGCCCGGGGGTACCCTTCCGGCCAAGGCGGCCCTTTCAGGCCAAGGCGCCCCCTTCCGGCCCAGGGGTCCCCTTCAGCCCCTGGACGCCCCCGTCCGGTCCAGGACGCCCCCGTCCGGCCCAAGACGCCCCTGTCCGGCCCAGGACGCCCCCGTCCGGCCCAGGACGCCCCCGTCCGGCCCAGGACGCCCCCGTCCGGCCCAGGACGCCCCCGTCCGGCCCAGGACGCCCCCGTCCGGCCCAGGACGCCCCCGTCCGGCCCAGGACGCCCCCGTCCGGCCCAGGACGCCCCCGTCCGGCCCAGGACGCCCCCGTCCGGCCCAGGACGCCCCCGTCCGGCCGAGGACGCTCCCGTCCGGCCTAGGACGCCTCAAGACCCGTTGACAGTGTGACAACCTCACGAGTCTTGAGGTTCGGTGTGGCGGAAGGAAGCTATAGCGAGGGACACCAAGGGGCCGGAGGGAGGACACTGTCGGGCCCTGAGGGGCGGAGGGAATTATCAAGGGAAAGCGCCAAGCCATTTACGATTCTATAGCGGATCGTGAGGGAGAACTGGCAAGTGTTCCACCAGGCTGACCACGGTGACATCACAACACTATACCATGGTGACGACACAACACTATACCATGGTGACATCAAAACAAAGTACCATGGTGACATCACAACACTATACAATGGTGACATCACAACACTATGCCACGGTGACATCACAACACTATACTAAGGTGACATCAAAACACTATACCGTGGTGAAGTCACAACACTGTAGCATCTTCTTCTTGAGGTTATCTTGAAATGATTTCGGGGCTTTAGTGTCCCCACGGCCCGGTCCTCGAGCAGGCCTCCACCCCAGGAAGCAGCCCGTGACAGCTGACTAACACCCAGGTACCTATTTTACTGCTAGGTAACAGCTAGGGACATAGCATGAAAGAAACTCTGCCCATTGTTTCTCGCCGGTGCCCGGGATCGAACCCGGGACCACAGGATCACAAGTCCAGTGTGCTGTCTGCTCGACCGGCACCATAGTGACATCACAACACTAGTAGTAAGGATGACGACACAGACGGGAATTTTTTTTTTAATTCCAGTTTCTGACGTCGAGTTTCCAGATAATTTTTTGCATTCGGGTGAGAGGTCGGGGGTTCCGTGGTGAACTCTACGGACAACTTCGGGTGAGAGGTCGGGGGTTCCGTGGTGAACTCTACGGACAACTTCGGGTGAGAGGTCGGGGGTTCCGTGGTGAACTCTACGGACAACTTCGGGTGAGAGGTCGGGGGTTCCGTGGTGAACTCTACGGACAACTTCGGGTGAGAGGTCGGGGGTTCGGTGGTGAACTCTACGGACAACTTCGGGTGAGAGGTCGGGGGTTCCGTGGTGAACTCTACGGACAACTTCGGGTGAGAGGTCGGGGGTTCCGTGGTGAACTCTACGGACAACTTCGGGTGAGAGGTCGGGGGTTCCGTGGTGAACTCTACGGACAACTTCGGGTGAGAGGTCGGGGGTTCCGTGGTGAACTCTACGGACAACTTCGGGTGAGAGGTCGGGGGTTCCGTGGTGAACTCTACGGACAACTTCGGGTGAGAGGTCGGGGGTTCCGTGGTGAACTCTACGGACAACTTCGGGTGAGAGGTCGGGGGTTCCGTGGTGAATTCTACGGACAACTTCGGGTGAGAGGTCGGGGTTCCGTGGTGAACTCTACGGACAACTTCGGGTGAGAGGTCGGGGTTCCGTGGTGAACTCTACGGACAACTTTTGTTTGTTTTGAAAATCGCGCATTTTTGAATGACCATTTTCGGATAAAGCGACCATAAAAGTTTATCAAGAGTTCTTATGAGGAAAATAATTTTTTAGAAGTTTGTTAAGAGTTCTTATGGGGAAAATTCAAAAATTTTCAGAGTTCAGTTTTGTGAAAATATTTCACAGTTCATTTTATCATAGAAGTTTATTTACGAGTTTAAGACCGAAATTATTCAAAAAGACCATTTTCAGAGAATATGTTCATAGAAGTTTTGTTAAGGAAAACAGACATTTTAGCCGGGACTTTTAGTTTTATAACCATTTACAGCTGTTTCACCTGTTAAAGACCGAAAATTATTCAGAGACCATATGAAGACCAATTTTTAACAGAGACCATTTGAAGACCTATTTTCTTCAGAGTCCATTTAAGACCCACATTTGCCAGAGACCACATTTCGCTACTAAGAGCCCAATTTTAGCACAATTTTAAGCAGTCATATTTCGTACATAGTAAAATAATCAAGTCAATAAGCAAGTTCTAGTTCATGTCCCCAGCCTTACTTTTTCCCTCCCCATAACATCTTTACTAACAGTCCAGTCCCCCTATAGTTTTAACAGTCATATTTCAGACGTAGTAAATANAGAAAGCATAACTTGCCTGAATTTTCAGAGGTCGGATCCTGAAAGTTTTTCAACCATTTTCCAGATTGGCCCTGTCCATGACCTGGCAAAGGAAGAGTGGGTGAAATCCTACAGGGAAGACTCAGGGTAAAGCCCAGATTTTTTATTAATATGCCTGACGACGAGTGGTTTTGATTATGATAAAGTCAGGGAACGAATTTTGAGGGCATATGAAATTACTCCTGAAGCTCACCGCCAAGCTTATCGCAACCTTAGGCCTACACAACCAACCGTTCACGGAATTCGCGACTGATCAAAGTAGGCTGTTTGATAAATGGATTCGCTCGCTAAAGCCGAAACATTCGAGGCATTGAAAGACTTAGTTTTAAAGAACAGTTTATAGATAGTATGCCAGACATGGTAGCTCAGTATTTAAGAGGAAGGAGAGTTAAATTCTAAAATAGGGGATTTGGCCAAGATGGCAGAAAACTACCAGTTGGCGGGCAAAAGGCCCAATAAAATAATTTTACCCCACAGAGTAGCAAAACTTATACCCACAGCCAGTCCAGACCAGCTCATTCTAACCTTTACCTAATGCACCTTCTGTTCAGACATAACTAACCCTGTTAAATTGTTTAGCCCCACGACACTCAAGAGTGAACCGAAGGGTAATTCGGTTAGTAATGTCTCTTCTCCCCGACGTTTTTTGTGGTCATTGTAAAAGTTCAACCCACCATATTAGCCGTTGTTGGCAACTGTACCCGAAAAAAGACCCAATGCTCTCGTTGTGACACAGGGCTTGAGGCCTTCTGAAGGGTTAGGGAGTAAGACTTCCAACCCACAGTGGTTGGACCTGCTTACCCCATTCTTATCGAAAGGGAGACTACTTTTGTCTGAGGGTTCTTCCTGGAGGGACGTGGTGATCTTCCGAGACACCGGTGCCATCCAGACTTTAATTTTAGAGAGTGCTTTGCAAGGTGCCAATACTCTCGACACTGGAGAGGTGGTACTGGTCGAGGTGTCACTAGTGATACTCGAGCAGTACCCCTCCGTAAGGTTACCCTGGAATCTGATTTCCACAAGGGTATTTGTACAGTCGGAGTCACTTCGTACCTACCTTCCCTAATGTTGATGTAATATTGGGTAATGATTTAGCCGGGGATAAGGTAGGGGACTCCAGACTGCCTGTTATGTTGCCTACCCCAAAGGTTTGCCTGGATTCACCCACCGCAGAGGATAATGTTGTACCCTGCGTGCGTGGTGACTAGGTCTATGGGACTTAAATGTAAGGGCAGCCCTGTGCTTGCCAAGGTGGTAAATCCCAAGGACACGAGGGACCTTCCGAGTGGTGAAAGCCCAGTGGACCTTGCGGACACATTCATGGCCCGACTCGATGACAGGGCCGAGGACATTGTGGAGAGCCTGCCACTGCGCCGCCTACCGAGAGTAGTGGGGAGGTGGAGGGAACACTGTTGAGCCTCGGCCAATGGCATCTGACCAAGGCCTGGATGCCTCCTTGAGAGTTACAAAAGCTGACCCCAGTCTTGCAGATTGTCACGAGACAGCCGTCTCTAGGGAGGAATTGTAGACGCAGCAACTGGGTACTACTACAATGATCGGATTTTGATGAGAAAATGGAGACCTCAGAGTGCTCCCTTGTCAAATGAGTGGGAGGTAGTCCACCAGGTTATGTTGCCGACCTGCTATAGAGAAAGAGTTTTGTCAGCTGCCCATGATGATCCTATGGGGGACATCAAGGCATTAATATTACCTATCACAAAATCTGCAAGTATTTTTTCTGGCCCAAGCTGAAAAGCGATGTGGCAAATTTTGTAATGCATGTATTGCTTGTCAACTTGTTGGGAAACCAAACCAGACTCCACCTAAAGCTCCTCTTAAGCCTATTGTCGTGCCGGAGGAACCATTTTCTCATGTGGTAATGGACTGTGTTGGTCCATTACCTAGAACTAAGTCTGGAAATATTTACTTAATTACGATGATGTGTATCACGACTCGTTACCCAGAGGCTTTTGCTGTAAGGAACATCCGAGCAAAGACTGTTGTTGCTCGTATGTTGCAATTTTTTTCCACTTTTGGACTGCCTCGGGTTGTACAGACTGACAATGGTACTAACTTTAAGTCTGATATTTTTGAACAATTTGTAAGGACCATGGAATAACTCATAAGGTTTCCAGCCCATACCATCCACAGAGTCAGGGGTCATTGAAAGTTCCATCTAACTCTGAAGCAGATGTTGAAGACATCGTGCGAGAGTTCCCATACCTTCTGGGACGAGAACTTGCCGTATGTTTTGTTTGCTGCTAGGGAGGGGTTGCAAAGTTCACTGGTTGTTCTCCTTTTGAGTTAGTCTTTGGCCATAAAGTTCGTGGACCCTTGCAAATGTTACAGGAGAATCTGTTAGGGAACGTAACGTTAACCGAAGGTTCGGCTTTCTTTGCGCAACACCACCAGAGACTCAAGGACTGCAAGGCTGCGGCACTAAAGTATCTTGGGAAGGCCCAAGAGAATATGAAAGAACGGAACGATGCCAAGGCTAAGTTGCGGGTATTTCAGCCCGGTGACCCTGTCCTGGTACTAAAGCCTCGACTGGGGAGCACTATGTCCCACAAGTACGAGGGCCCCTACATTGTGACAGAGAAGACTGGGGACCTCACGTACAAAGTAAGACACTCTGATAAGCGTAAACAGGTAATGCTCGTACACGTGAATCGGCTGAAGAAGTTCCAGGGCCCCAGGCCCATTGCACTAACCAATGTTTCCATTTCCAGTGAGGGAGGGGATGATTGTTCTGGGGACCCAACTAATCTCATTCTCAATAATTCTAGTTCTGTGAATGCTGTGGAGGAGGGACTGTCCCATTTGCAGATGTCCCAACGTGACGAGGTGCAGTCGTTGCTTGACGAATTCTCCAGTCTGTTCGGGGAGGTCCCGACCCAGACTGATGCCATTTACCATGATGTCGAGTTGACGGACTACACCCCCATTCGCCTTCAACCCTATCGGATGAGTCCGGAAAAGAAGGCCATCGTCCGTAAGGAGGTCGACTTCTTGCTCCAGCACGGCCTCATCAGGCCGAGCCAGGGCTCTTGGTGCTCGCCCTGCCTTTTGGTCCCCAAACCAGATGGCTCCTGGCGATTATGCACCGATTATCGGCAGCTCAACAAGGTGACCATAGTGGACGCCTATCCGTTGCCACGTCTCGAGGACTGTATCGACGAAATCGGGAACGCCACGTACGTATCGAAATTCGATCTATCGAGAGGGTACTATCAAATCCCCCTCACTGAACGTGCTAAACAACTAACGGCGTTTGTGACCCCCGAGGGTGTGTTTGAGTATCAAGTGTTACCATTCGGCTTGCGTAATGCCCCTGCCACGTTCCAGAGGCTAATGAACTCTTTGCTCGCTAATGTGCCAAATTGTCGGGCGTATTTAGATGATATTGTGCTCTTTGATATTAATTGGGCTGACCACATAGCTAGATTACGCCAGTTGTTCACAGTGTTGAAACATGCAAATCTAACCTTAAATGCTAAAAAGTGTCATTTTGGCCAAGGCACAGTGAAGTACCTCGGTTATGAAGTGGGCCAAGGAAAAGTGTTACCTCGACAAGACAAAATTAGTGCTATTCTGGACTATCCAGTGCTCAGGTCTAAAAAGGACATTCAACGACTTATCGATATGTGTGCGTACTACCGACGCTTTTGTCAAAACTTTTCCAGTGTGGCCACTCCTCTCACAGATTTGTTGCGGAAGGCCGTTAAATTTAAGTGGTCATCGGACTGTGCAGAGGCATTTAAAAACTTGAAATTGATCTTAGCTTCCGCCCCAGTGCTTGCTAGTCCAAGGTTCGACCGTCCGTTTAAAATTCAAGTTCTCCTATGCAAAATCAAGATCAAAAACCACATCTAGTATCGGGCCCCTGCGAAAGGAAGATGGAACTTTCACCGATGACAACAAAGAAATGAGCGAGCTACTGAGGAAGCAATACGACTCTGTCTTTAGCGAGCCATTAAACGCACTAAAGATCGATAACCCAAATGAATTTTTCATGGATATGATACCAACATCAAATCATATATCAGACGTCACCCTATCCCCACTGGATTTTGAAGAAGCCATAAACAGTATGCCTATGCACTCCGCACCAGGCCCGGATTCTTGGAACTCCATATTCATCAAGAACTGTAAAAAACCACTATCGCAGGCCCTTCACATTCTGTGGAGACAAAGCCTAGATACTGGCGTTATTCCTGATATACTAAAAACAGCAGAGATAGCACCACTTCATAAAGGAGGAAATAAGGCAGAGGCAAAAAATTACAGACCGATAGCACTAACATCGCACATCATAAAAATTTTTGAGAGAGTGCTAAGAAGTAAGATCACAAAATACATGGAATCACAGCATCTCCATAACCCCGGACAACATGGTTTCAGAACAGGGCGCTCTTGCCTGTCGCAGTTGCTGGACCACTATGATATGGCATTAGATGCTATGGAAGACAAACAAAACGCTGATGTAATTTACACAGATTTTGCAAAAGCTTTTGATAAATGTGACCATGGTGTTATTGCCCATAAAATGCGCTCAAAAGGAATTACCGGAAAAGTAGGCAGATGGATCTACAATTTCCTGACCAACAGAACCCAATGTGTAATAGTCAACAAAATAAAATCCAACCCGTCAACCGTTAAGAGCTCAGTCCCCCAGGGTACTGTGCTTGCTCCAGTACTTTTTCTCATCCTTATATCGGACATAGACAAGAACACAACCTATAGCACTGTATCATCCTTTGCAGATGACACTAGGATCTTCATGAGAGTAGGCAACATAGAGGACACGGCGAACCTCCAGTCAGATGTAGATCAGGTCTTTCTATGGGCTACAGAAAATAATATGGTGTTTAACGAAGACAAGTTCCAGCTCATGCGCTATGGAAAGAATGAAAATATAAAAACTGAAACCACGTACAAAACTCAGGCAAATCATAACATAGAACGAAAAGGCAATGTAAAGGATCTGGGTGTACTCATGTCGGAAGACCTTACCTTTAAAGAACACAATAAAGTAGCCGTCACAACTGCAAGAAAAATGACAGGTTGGATAACAAGAACTTTTCACACTAGAGATGCTATACCGATGATGACACTTTTCAAAACGCTTGTGCTCTCTAGAGTGGAGTACTGCTGCACAATGACAGCCCCTTTCACTGCGGGTGAAATTGCTGACCTGGAGAGCGTGCAGAGATCCTTTACTGCTAGAATCCACTCGGTAAAACATCTAAACTATTGGGACCGACTAAAGAGCCTAAATCTGTATTCCCTTGAGCGCAGGCGGGAGAGATACATAATAATTTACACGTGGAAAATATTAGAGGGGCTGGTCCCAAACCTGCACACAGAAATAACATCACATGAGACCAGAAGACATGGCAGGATGTGCAGAATACCCCCGTTGAAAAGCAGAGGTGCAACTGGTACTCTGAGAGAGAACTCTATCAACATCAGAGGCCCGAGACTGTTCAACACGCTTCCACTACACATAAGGGACATAACTGGCAAACCCCTCACAGTGTTCAAGAGAGAACTGGATAAGCAACTCCAAAGGATACCTGATCAACCAGGCTGTGACTCATACGTCAGGCTGCGAGCAGCCGCGTCCAACAGCCTGGTTGATCAGTCCAGCAACCAGGAGGCCTGGTCGATGACCGGGCCGCGGGGACGATAAGCCCCGGAAGCACCTCAAGGTATCCTCAAGGTATCAAGGACGCGTCTGACTCGGGTGCTGGTGCAGTGTTGTTGCAAACTGGGGATGATAAAGTGGAACACCCAGTATATTATTACTCTGTGAAATTTGACAAGGCGCAGCGCAATTATTCGGTGATAGAAAAAGAGGCGTTGGCGCTTGTGCTAACTTGCAAAAAGTTCGAAGTGTACCTCACAGGTAATATAGTGGAAGTGTACACGGACCATAACCCATTAGTTTTCATGAATCAGATGAAGCAGAAAAATAAGCGCATCCTCAGGTGGGCATTGTACCTACAGGACTTTAATCTATCTATTATCCACCTACCGGGCCGGCTCAACGTGATAGCCGACGCTCTGTCCCGCTTGCCTGAGTAACATTCATCTGAGCCGCAGGAAGCCATACCAAATGTCATGCGTTAGTTATTTTTTTTTAGGTTCTCCTATGACATTAAATATCCCGTGTCCAATTTATTTACTTCCTTTTTTTTTTTTTGTTTGGTGTGTGTTTTTCTTTCAGAGAATTCCCTTGTAATTTTTTTTTTGACAGAAATTGTTGTTTGGTTGATTTTTTATTATGTCATGGATGTCCATATTATTCTGTATACTCTTACAAAAAAAATATGACTACTATTCTAGTAGTCACATTTTTTTTTTCTCTGAAGGGGGGAGGAGTGTTACGACTCTGGGTTCTTTAGATGGAAACCAGAGGTCAAAATTGAGCTTAGTAACGACAATATGGCAGGGCACGCATAGAGAGATGTAGCTGTTTGTAATCATCCCTGCCAGAAGTACGACTATTCGTGTAGCTCACAAAGCATTTAGACTCTTAAACTTGTTGTGGATTAAGTAACATTGTTATAAGTTTAACTACCCGTAGAATGAGGAAAGTAGCAATATGAGGCATAAGGGGAAGATGTTTTAATGTGTATAGCTGTATGATCAATTGGGCTCTTCCCGGCACCACTCACGCATGCTGCAGGGAGAGGGTCTTCTCTCTGCTGGCGGCTGTGTTGTTCGGACGCGCTCTCCTCCTTCCTCTTACTTCTGTATTTCTGTGACTTAGTTGGTTAAGTACTCCATTACTCAGTTTGTATATGTCTGGCATACCTATCGTTATATGTGTAGAGTAGTATACCTGGGGTGTAGTAAGTATATTTAAGTTTTTGTACCTGTTATGCTAAACTGGGGTCCCAGTGTACCACGTGGTCCCCTACCCTAGGCTGAATCTAGTGTGTTATAGTAGAGCTTTACCCTAGCTTGCTTTCAGTGTAAAACCTTGTATCCTGCCTAGGTGGACCAAGGCTTTTAACGTAAGATTGTGTGGTAAAGTTAGTATTAAATTGTTATTGGTGAGATTGTGTATGGGGGTGTTAAGGGGTTAATAAATAAGTAAGTTTGAACAGAGTATCCCTTATTCCTGTGTGGGAGTTCAATAATCATTTCCTAGACTAACCAGGTTTAGTAGCAAGCATTTATTATTGTGGATATTTTACTTTGGGGGCCGGGCCTTTTGTTCTCCCATATCTTGATACCTCTAGTCTACTTACCCTTACCCCTTAATAGTACTAGTTCCCCATAGCAACACCCACCTTTATTTTATAACACAAATTTAAAGCTCAGTGTAGGAAACTAAGAAGATGAAATCAGGTACTTTTTGGTTTTGTTTTTAAATAAGGCAAAACTTTTACAGTTTTTCAATTCACTAGGGAGTGAGTTCCATAGACTAGGTCCCTTAATTTGCATAGAGTGTTTACACAGATTTAGTTTGACCCTGGGGATATCAAAGATATATTTATTTCTGGTGTGGTGATAATGGGTCCTATTACATCCATCCAGGGAGAGTTTCAGAGCATGGTTTGCATTTAAAAACAGGGTTTTGTAAATGTAGTTGACACAAGAAAATGTGTGGAGGGAGTTAATATTTAGCAAGTTTAGAGATTTAAACAAGGGAGCTGAATGTTGTCTAAAAGCTGAGTTAGTTATTATTCTGATAGCAGATTTTTGCTGCGTGATGATGGGCTTAAGGTGGTTTGCAGTGGTAGACCCCCATGCACAGATACCATAATTAAGATAGGGGTAGATTAGTGCATAATATAGTGAGAGGAGAGCAGAGTTAGGAACATAATATCTGATTTTGGAGAGTATACCAACTGTTTTAGAGACTTTCTTAGTTATGTGTTGTATATATGTGGGTGCTGAAGTTGAGTCTCTTGTCTAGGAATAGGCCAAGTGTATATGTGTAAAAGGCTTAATATTGGAAATTAGCACAGAAAGAGTTTACAGAGAGAAAAGTCCAGTGATGCGGTAATTCTAATGGTAGCATTTTGAAAACGATTCTATGGCTGGTTTTCATTTTGAGTTTTGCGAAAAATGACGATTTCGCCGAGGTGGCGATTTTTCCGTGGCAGCTTCGCTTTGCGCCATCTTTTGACAATTATTTACTGATTTAACTGACCGCTGAGCTGTGTAGCCGTCATGTCCCGAGGCACCATGCTTGTGTCTATCTTTTGGTCAGTTTTTTATTATTTAATTTAATCATTGGTTATTTTCTAATTCTATAGGAAATAAGGTAATTCAAAATCAAAAGAAAACAAAAGGTTTTTGCCGAAAAATGACCGGCTAGCTGACTGCTGCATCATACTGAACCACTATATATAAATATATATATATTTTTTTAAACAAGAGTTATTCACTCAATTATTCTTTATTGATGGGCATTATTTTGGATATCCTTGATCCTGACGACAATGAAAGCCTATCTGAGAGCTGTTGATATTCTGTACTCTGAATATTGCAGGAGGGATCGCATCTATGGATATTTGCTTTCCTTTGATAAAATTCTAATATGTTGTGCCTCAGTGGGACTCCTATTTACTAGTTACAGCCGCCGGATTCCTTCGTGGGTATTCTACATCCTGATTATAATGTAGGATGTCCATCATCCTGAGATATCCAATATGATTATATTAATGAGGGCTAATTCCTCATAGTGGACATCTAGCATCATGATTCAGGCAGGACTTTCTCCAGTGGATATCCAACATCCTGATTGTGGCAGAACTCTCTCCAGTGGATATCCAACATCCTGATTCAACCAGGACTCTCTCCAGTGGATATCAAATATCCTGATTCTGGCAGGACTCTCTCTGGTGGACATCCAACATCCTGTTTCAGGCAGGACTCTTTCCAGTGGACGTCCAACATCCTGATTCAGGCAGGACTCTCTCCAGTGGATATCGAACATCCTGATTCAACCAGAATTCTCTCCAGTGGATATCAATCATCCTGATTCTGTCAGGATTTTCTTCAGTGGATATTGAACATCCTGATTCAGGCAGGAATCTCTCTAGTGGACATCCAACATCCTGTTTCAGGCAGGACTCTCTCCACTGGACATCCAACATCCTGATTCAGACAGGACTCTCTCCAGTGGGCATTAAACATCCTGTTTGAGGCAGGACTCTCTCCAGTGGACATTAAACGTCCTTATTCAGGCAAGACTCTCTACAGTGGACATCTGGCACCATGATTCAGGCAGGACTCTCTCCAGTGGATATCGAATATCTTGATTCAGGCAGAACTCTCTCCACTGACATCCAACATTTTGATTCAGGCAGGAATCTCTCTAGTGGACATCCAACATCCTGATTCAGGCAGAACTCTCTACAGTGGATATTAAACATCCGGATTCTGGCAGGACTGTCTCCACTGGAGATTTAACATCCTGATTGAGGCAGAACTCTCTCCAGTGGATATCCAACATCCTGATTCAACCTGGACTCTCTCCAATGGATATCCTATATCCTGATTCTGGCAAAACTCTCTCCAGTGGTCATCCAACATCCTGTTTTAGGCAGGACTCTCTCCACTGGACATCCAACATCCTGATTCAGGCAGGACTCTCTCCAGTGGACATTAAACATCCGGATTCTGGCAGGACTGTCTCCAGTGGATATCGAATATCCTGATTCAACCAGAATTCTCTCCAGTGGATATCCAATATCCTGATTCTGTCAGGATTTTCTTCAGTGGATATTGAACATATCCTGATTCAGGCAGGACTCTCCCAGTGGATATCCAACATCTTGATTCAGGCAGGACTCACTCTAGGTGATATCCAACATCCTGATGACATTGTAGACAGAGGAATTTTCTACACAGTGATTGTAGGCTGTTATAGGCTTGAAGGTATAAAAAAAAAGCATCTACATAAATGACGAAGAAAGAAATTCATAATTTTTTAATATCCATTTATTATTAGGCTCATTATTATTATTATTACTTGGTCATCAACTCATTTATGTTAATAATATGTTGAGAAAACATGATGACATGTTTGATATTCGAATTGGCTGTATCTCGGTAAATATATGTGTTAAAGCCTTAATATTTAAAATTAGCAAAGAAAGAGTTTATAAAAAAAAAAGTCCAGTGGTGCGGTAATTCTAATGGTAGCATTTTGAAAGCGATTCTATGGCTGGTTTTGATTTTGAGTTTCGCGAAAAATGACGATTTCGCCGAGGTGGCGATTTTTCCGTGGCAGCTCCGCTTTGCGCCATCTTTTGACAATTATTTACTGATTTAACTGACAGCTGAGCTGTGTAATCGTCATGTCCCGAGGCACCATGCTTGTGTCTATCTTTTGGTCAGTTTTTTTATTATTTGATTTAATCATTGACTATTTTCTGTTTCTATAGGAAATAAGGTAATTAAAATAAAAGAAAACAAAAGGTTTATGCCGAAAAATGACCGGCTAGCTGTGTGATGCATCATACTGAACCGTTATATATATATATATTTATATAAACAAGAGTTATTCACTCATTTATTCTTTGTTTATGGGCATTCTTTTGGACATCCTTGATCCTGACGACAATGAAAGCCTATCTGAGAGCTGTTGATATTCTGCACTCTGAATATTGTAGAAGGCATCGCATCTATGGATATCTGCTTTCCTTCGATATAATTCTGGTATGTTGTGCCTCAGTGGGACTCCTATTTACTCGTTACAGCCACCGGATTCATTCGCGGGTATTCTACATCCTGATTATAATGTAGGATGTCCATCATCCTGAGATATCCAATATGATTAAAATTATGAGGGCTAATTCCTCATAGTGGACATCTAGCATCATGATTCAGGCAGGACTTTCTCCAGTGGATATCCTGATTCAGGCAGGACTCTCTCCAGAGGACATTAAACATCCTGATTGAGGCAGGACTCTCTCCAGTGGATATCCAACATCCATATTCAACCAGGACTCTCTCCAGTGGATATCCAACGTCCTGATTCTCGCAGGACTCTCTCCAGTGGACATCCAACGTCCTGTTTCAGGCAGGACGCTCTCTAGTGGACGTCCAACATCCTGATTCAACCAGGATTCTCATCAGTGGATATCCAACATCCTGATTCTGTCTAGACTTTCTTCGGTTGATATTGAACATCCTGATTCAGGCAGGTCTCTCCAGTGGATATCCAACATCCTGGTTCAGGCAGGACTCACTCTAGTGGATATCCAACATCCTGATGACATTGTAGACAGATAAATTTTCTACACAGTGATTGTAGGCTGTTATAGGCTTGAAGATACAAAAAAAGTATCTACATAAATGGCGAAGAAATGAACTCACTGTGTACCCTATGCTCACAGGATGAGTATAGGGTACACAATGAACTACCACTCACACGATGTGTATGAGTTGCACAAGAAAATATCGCACAGAGGATGAGTATGGAGAGCAAAGTAAACAAAGATACACACAATGAGAAAGGATTGCACAATGTCCTATATGACTCACAGAATGAGTATGAGGTGCACAATAAACTACAGGTAACAGGATAAGTATGGGTTGCACAATAATTTACAGGTCACAGGATGGGTATGGGGTGCACAAACAACTGGTAACAGGACGAGAATGGGTTGCACAATAAATTACAGGTAACAGGATGGGTATGGGTTGCACAAACTACTGGTAACAAGATAAGTATGGGATGCACAATAAATTACCGCACAGAGGATGAGTATGGGGTGCACAAACTACTGATAACAGGATGAATATGGGTTACAGAATAAATTACAGGTCACATGATGGGTATGTAGTTGAACAAACTACTGGTAATAGGATGAGTATGGGTTGCACAATAAATTATCGCACAGAGGATGAGTATAGGGTGCACGTAAACAGGACTCACAGGATGAGTATGGGGTGCACAATAAGCTACCATTCACAGGATGAGTCTATGATGTTCGTGCTCTATATTAAGATAACTAAAATACACCTCTGTTTCCAAAATACTTTAATGACCAATATTTGCAAATATATTTTATGTTTCCGATTTTCTGATAATATAAAACATATCATCATATGTATAAGGGTCCCAGTATTAGTCTTGTTCGTTCTCGACACACAGTCGAGAATTCCGTGTTCGAATCCTGGGCGGGACAGAAATGGTTGGGAAATTTCCTTTCACGTAATGCGACTGTTCACCTAGCAGTAAGTAGATACTCAGGAGTTAGTCAGCTTGTTGTGGGGGTTGCATCCTGGGCGGGGTCAGTAATTCGACATTAAGGATGACCTTGATAAAAGCCTATCGTGTATGAATATACTGTGACTTCCTGTCCCCCAACACAAATGGCCCCTGCATAATTTAAATTAAGCGGGGGGAATTCTGGGAGCGGGCAAAAACATATACGCAGCGCTCAGGAGAGCTGCGCGCGCCGTGGGGGGGGGGGGGGCGCACATTTAAGCAAACGCACGAGCAGTTTCTCCCTCACTTCCACTCAGCTCTGCTACGCTTCACACGAAACACCCGCCCTCTTCCCTTGACTGCAGAACTTCTTATGCTCTTCGAGCCCCTCACGTTTCTCCTATGCTTCTCTTTATTTAGTAATTTGGGGGGTGCTGCGCCGGATCCCCAAGTCTAGGGCTGCCCGCAGCTACTTACCATATGTCAAGTGCTCACTACTGGTGCAAGTTGGGGGTTGCAGACTTTACATGTACTAGGCACTAGCATATCATTACCCCTGGAAAATCTTAAATATTATTTTCATGCCCTCTGCGTATGCAGAATATATTTTTACATACTGTACTGGCTGTGCCACTCATTTATCTATGGCATTGTTTTAATTATAGCATTACGCTATTTACCCCTGGAAAATCTTAAATATTACTTCTATGCCCTCTGCGTATGCAGAATATATTTTATACATACTGTACTGGCTGTGCCACTCATTTATCTCTGGCATTGATTTAATTATAGCACTACGCTGTTTGCGAGTACTGCAACATTGCTTCGGCTAGCTGACTCTAGGCACGGTTAACGTCCTATGACTTATTCCCTTAGTTGCATCGTTGCAGTACTGGCATTCTACTCAGTCATGTTACGACTTCTTTATTGTGGTACAGCAGTCGCTCTGTAAACATTAATTAATAAATTAAGGTCCCCCCACTCCTGTTTGTTTTTCTCTACGCCCAGAATGAATTATTATAATTATAATATTATGGGGGTGGGGGACCGGCTTCGCTGGCCTGCGGAGTGGGGGTGCTGCGCCGGATCCCCAAGTCTAGGGCTGCCCGCAGCTACTTACCATATGTCAAGTGCTCACTTGTAGTGCAAGTTTGGGGTTGCAGACTTTACATGTACTGGGCACTAGCATATCATTACCCCTGGAAATTATTAACTATACTATGCCCTCTGTGTATACAGAATATATTTCTACATACTGTACTGGCTGTGCCACTCAATTATCTCTGGCATTGTTTTTAATTATAGCATTAAGCTGATTGCGAGTACTGCAACATTGCTTCGGCTAGCTGCCACTAGGCACGGTTAATGTCCTATGACTTATTCCCTTAGTTGCATCTTTGCAGTACTGGCATTCTACTCAGACATGTTACATGCCTTCTCTTATATTGTGGTACAGCAGTTGCGCTACTTACCATATGTCAAGTGCTCACTTGTGTGCAAGTTTGGGGTTGCAGACTTTACATGTACTAGGCACTAGCATATCGTTACCCCTGGAAACTAGTAACTATTCTATGCCCTCTGTGTATACAGAATATATTTTATACATACTGTACTGGCTGTGCCACTCAATTATCTCTGGCATTGTTTTAATTATAGCTTTAAGCTGATTGCGAGTACTGCAACATTGCTTCGGCTAGCTGGCACTAGACACGGTTAATGTCCTATGACTTATTTCCTTTAGTGCATCTTTGCAGTACTGGCATGCTACTCAGCCATGTTACACGCCTACTTGGATATTGTGGTACAGCAATTGCTCTGTAAACATTAGTTAATAAATTAAGGTCCCCCCACTCCTGGTTTGTTTTCTCCCCGATCAGAAATGGCCCCTGCATAATTTAAATTAAGCGGGGGAATTCTGGGAGGCGAAAACAATTACGCAGCGCTCTGTGAGAGCTGCGCGCGCCGTGGGGGGGGCGCACATTTAAGCAAACGCACAAGGAGGTTTCCCTCTCACTCCTACACAGCTACGGTACGCTCCACACGAAACACCCGCCCTCCTCCCTTGACTGCAGAACATCTTGCTCTTCGAGCTCCTCACGTTTCTCCTATGCTACTCTCTAATTTGGGGGTGCTGCGCCGGATCCCCAAGTCTAGGGCTGCCCGCAGCTACTTACCATATGTCAAGTGCTCACTTGTAGTGCAAGTTTGGGGTTGCAGACTTTACATGTACTGGGCACTAGCATATCATTACCCCTGGAAATTATTAACTATACTATGCCCTCTGTGTATACAGAATATATTTCTACATACTGTACTGGCTGTGCCACTCAATTATCTCTGGCATTGTTTTTAATTATAGCATTAAGCTGATTGCGAGTACTGCAACATTGCTTCGGCTAGCTGCCACTAGGCACGGTTAATGTCCTATGACTTATTCCCTTAGTTGCATCTTTGCAGTACTGGCATTCTACTCAGACATGTTACATGCCTTCTCTTATATTGTGGTACAGCAGTTGCGCTACTTACCATATGTCAAGTGCTCACTTGTGTGCAAGTTTGGGGTTGCAGACTTTACATGTACTAGGCACTAGCATATCGTTACCCCTGGAAACTAGTAACTATTCTATGCCCTCTGTGTATACAGAATATATTTTATACATACTGTACTGGCTGTGCCACTCAATTATCTCTGGCATTGTTTTAATTATAGCTTTAAGCTGATTGCGAGTACTGCAACATTGCTTCGGCTAGCTGGCACTAGACACGGTTAATGTCCTATGACTTATTTCCTTTAGTGCATCTTTGCAGTACTGGCATGCTACTCAGCCATGTTACACGCCTACTTGGATATTGTGGTACAGCAATTGCTCTGTAAACATTAGTTAATAAATTAAGGTCCCCCCACTCCTGGTTTGTTTTCTCCCGATCAGAATTATAATATTATGGTTTATAATTAAGTTCTTAAGAGCGATCCTGTGTCATAATTGACATACGTCTATCTTTACTCAACATTTTATAAGTTAATTTTTGTCTGTATATAATGATGATCATGTACAATTAAGGTAACATTGCAACTTTATAGGAAATTGTAAATCCAAAATATATCTTGGTTCTTATACTTGAGATATTGTTACAATAAACGTTTGAAAACAAAGTTATATCTGTATTAAAATATAAAACATTTGCGTTTATCAAACGCATCTCTCTGAATTACAAATGTTTTTCTGAATTGTGAAGCCTGTAATTGCCCGCCTGGCAGGACACTGATGCATTGGAAGTTTTCATGTGTCCGGACACCGGCGATGGTGTCGTATTGGCTATTTATTTAACCATATCTTGGCTTTCATTTAAGATATATTTTCTTGAAATGTAGTCACATTATCGTCTACATCTGTGTTTATGCGACATATAGACCTTTGAGTTACTTTGCACATAAGCCAATGAATTACACAATTAATTCACTTGTTTGTAGGCCTTCACACTCCCTGAGATGGGTCCGTAGAATTACCCAAATCTACCAAAATCTACCCAAAGCTACCAAATCTCCTAGTATTACTA
>WNGS01071651.1:0-11807 GCA_020271785.1 Procambarus virginalis | reverse complement strand
ACAATGTATGCACTGATAGGCAAGCACACGTAATACTGTTCTGTACCCAAGAGCTACAAAAGGCAGTTACAAGATTTGATTTTTCTCTAGTCGGGGGAACCAAGATGTTTTATACAATGAATTAAAGAAAGAAAATGAGATTTTGAGAAATTAAGAAATAACATTGAGTAGACAAAGCCAAGATTTGAAAGAGGCTGTGAAGTGTTAAGTCAAATCTAGATATTACTTTATGTATGCAGCTTAATATTACATTTATCTGGGGAAGGATAATTGAAGAGGTCCAATGAAGGTTACAAAGGAAATAGTGAAAGTCAGATATGAACAAACCTTACATAATTAGCTAGTGAACAGGGTTTGATACGTGACTTCCCTACCTTTTCAATAGCAGTGAATAAAAAAACATGAGGAAAGAGATTAAAAAATACTTTGTTTCCAAATCTGAACTGGACAAGATGCATTGAAATTCCATATGAGATGCATGGAAATGTCTTCCAAGATTGTAAGATATATAAAATAGAAAAGAGCTTTGCAATAATTAAACAATAAATGTGCATACTTTAATTTTATTATGATTAATATATTAACCCTTTGGAATGTGGGACCTTAATTTTACTCAACTGGGGAAAGCCCCAGTGGTTTTTCAAGCTATATATTGAGCTGGTTCCCATCTACCAGCTTGCATCAGCCATGGAGGTCTTAGGCTACTGTGGGCCAGAGCCAGGGACCTGGCTTCCTCACAGAGGTGTAGGGAGCAAGGACAATTGTATTTTTGCTTTTGTTTGTGGTGGCTTTTTTTGTACAATGTAGTGTAGCATGAGCCAGGAAATAAGAGTGCTTGGAGCTGCATGTGCTCAGCATTATCTTCTCTGTGTGCTCCTTAATGCTGCCCTTGCATTGCCAGAGTTGCCTTCTTTTAGTGTTCTGGAGTCACTGCTTTAGAGGTCCTCCTTGCTTGTGGTGGCTGTACCTTGAGTGAGTCAGGAGTCTTTTCAACTTCTCTGTCATAACCCGTGTCGGGTGCAATTTTAGTTGGTGGTGCACACTGGTGGTTCGTGAGCTTCCCTTCAGTGAACCAAGGTCGGCCTTCATAGCTGTGTAACCCAGGCTGTGTCGGCTTACTTTTAGGTCTAGACTAGGGTCCTTGTGTCTGGGTTGTCCTGCTTGGTTCCCTTCAGACCCTAGAAATTGTCTATGGGTTCTGCAGTTACATGGACATCCCTTCCGAACCCACATTCGCCAAGTGTGAGTTTGATGGTTGCTCGTCCCCCATGCCATAAGAAGACGATCACTTGTTCTGCCTCCACCATGCTATCTGCTGGGTCGGTGAGACATTTGGCCCCGAGTCTTTGAGGTTTGCTCTCCCTCTGAGACTTTTCTTTCTGACCTTCTGATGAGGTTATGATGTAGAAGACAGCTTTCACTTTGCAAGTTCACTTGCTCGGTTACTGCAGTCTAGGTTGTATATTTGGTTATATGCCCTGGAGTTGCTCTGTCTGGTGTTTAGTGACTTGGAATTGGAGGTATTGTGAACCCAACTTGGCTTGTCTATGCCTTGTCTTCCTTCCCTCTTAGCTTGGTTCATCCGTCTTATTCTTCCCCCTGCTTCGCCCTGAGCAAAATCTCTGAGCTAGAGGGTTAGTTGAGTAGGTGGTGCCTTGCCCAGAGGGTTTCCTTAGCCGAGATGTGGCTTGCCCTCCAGAGGGTTCCCCTTCTTAGTCGGTGTAGAACCAGTTAAGCCGACTAATCCTGCCGAGGCTTTGGAGTTTTCCTTTCGGCCAGATCCTCTTTTTTTAAATCTTCCCTGGATCTGCTTTTCTTTCTCGGGCAGTAGGCGTGAATGCTGGCTCCACTCCATGGCCCTTGAGTGCATCTTCTGGAGTTTGGGGGAGTCTGATATTGGCCGGTGGGTACCGATTAACTCAGTGGTCCTTCTTTGAGGAAAATCTCCTTTTGCAGGGTGGGAGGGAATTTTTGTATCTTCCCAGCTTGTAAGAGTAGGATTTGCATGTGGCTCCTCCCAGGGTTCAGTTCTGTTTGCTTTTGGGCTCATCGGGATCCATCCTTTTAGCGGTTTCCTTCCTTTCGAGTCTCCTTCAACAGCTCGAGAAGCACTTTTCATGTACCTCCTGTGAGACAGGGGCATCAGGGTGAAGGAAACTCTGCCCATTTGTTTTTCTGCCAGCTGCCGGGATCGAACCCCGGTCCCTAGGTCCATGAGTCTAGAGCGCTGTCCACTCAGCCAGTCTGTGTGTGTGTAATTACCTATGTGTAGTTACAGGATGAGAGCTACACTCATAGTGTCCTGTCTGTGTGTGAGAGAAGGGAGGTGTGTGTAGGGTTAAACTGTGTATGATTTGGTTCGCTTATATTGAACAGTTTGTTGAACCATTATATGCATAGTGTGTATTAAAGTTAAGTTGAGGGGAGGAGGAGGGAGACCAAGACGATGATGCTAGGACATGGTGAGTGTGTGAGGTGGCAGGCATTGTGTGAACATGGCAAGGAATGTGGTGAGGGACAAGGTTGGGTGGACACAGTCTTTGTAAAGAGGTAGTAAATGTTTTGACAATATGACAATTTATGGGGAGCACTGTACATCTGGTCTTCTCAAGTGGTGGTATGCTACTGCGGATGACTGCTTCATGATGCATAGTGTAAATAATATATCAATTATATATAATGTTATCTGTATTTTATTTTAGTATCTATAAAACTTATCCTGTTCACCCAAATGGGCAATAGGGTAATGATATTCATGAACGTAACTTTTGTTGCAATGTTATTGAATATATCTCACGAGTTTCATTGTGGATCATATAGTCACATTTTGAGTTTTTTTTTTTAAATTGTGATCTACTGAAGGACCTGTGGATTTCCTGCCATTTTTATTTTGTTTGCTGCTTTAAATTACTGAACATATTTTTCTTCACATTTCATTGTTTAATAGACTGTTTTATAGACACCATAATTTTTGTTTAATTTGAGAAATTTCTTGTCTATTTTGGCTATCATAAAGGTGCAAAGTATATGTCAGTATATATTTCTGTATTAATATCTTGAGCATCATATTCCACTTAGTGGGCCAGCCAGAGGCTTAGGGCCCACGCATGAATATCCCTGAAAAAAAAATCCCACTGCTGAAGTATTGCATTTGCACCCCTCACCCTCTCATCTGTTCCCCTCTCAGTACTGATGTCCCCTCACCCTCTCATCTGTTCCCCTCTCAGTACTGATGTCCCCTCACCCTCTCATCTGTTCCCCTCTCAGTACTGATGTCCCCTCATCCTCTCATCTGTTCCCCTCTCAGTACTGATGTCCCCTCACCCTCTCATCTGTTCCCCTCTCAGTACTGATGTCCCCTCATCCTCTCATCTGTTCCCCTCTCAGTACTGATGTCCCCTCACCCTCTCATCTGTTCCCCTCTCAGTACTGATGTCCCCTCACCCTCTCATCTGTTCCTCTCTCAGTACTGATGTCCCCTCACCCTCTCATCTATTCCCCTCTTAGTACTGATGTCCCCTCACCCTCTCATCTGTTCCCCTCTTAGTACTGATGTCCCCTCACCCTCTCATCTGTTCCTCTCTCAGTACTGATGCTCCATCACCCTCTCATCTGTTCCCCTCTTAGTACTGATGTCCCCTCACCCTCTCATCTGTTCCCCTCTTAGTACTGATGTCCCCTCACCCTCTCATCTGTTCCCCTCTTAGTACTGATGTCCCCTCACCCTCTCATCTGTTCCTCTCTCAGTACTGATGCTCCATCACCCTCTCATCTGTCCCCTCATATCCATATCTTTAGAAATATGGTACTTTTGACAAGTAGAGCATTATTTGTTTAAGACCTTTAAACCTATTCTTTCAGCTGATTGACAGTACATGATGCATATTGTTCATTTCAGATGGGAGCCTTATTACCGCAGTGCTCTGGGCAAATTTGTATTGGAGTTGGGTTTAAACCAGGCACAGGAATTTCTACAGAATGATCTTCTGCGAATGCAAAAGAGAAAATTAGATAAGATGAAGACTGCTCCGTCCAGAGAAGGAATTGTAAGTACTCAGATAAGTATTTATATTTTTATGTGGAGAGCCCCATTGGCTCCTTGAAGCTATCCAAACTATATGCTATGTGCTATTTTAGTTTGGGGTTGTTAGTCACAGGAGTCCTTATCCCTACTAGGGACCACGGGCCAGAACCTGATGCCCCCCCCCCCTGCCCTCAGAGAGGCACAGGGAGCAATATCCTATGAGCACTTTACATTTAAAGTATGCCAATGCCATAATTGCCATCGACCGGGAAAGGACCCAGAAAGGTAGGCAAATCAAAACAGACCACTGTCTGGTTAACCTGTACAATCTACATCCAAAAGATCAAAGTAACTCCACCTAGAAAGAAACCCAACAAGCAACAATTCATACAACTAGCATTTCCACTCATTAGCACTACTGGAGGGGTGGGGGGGGGGGGAGCTTGAAGCCCACCACTCCAGTTCTTGAATTAATGTTGTCTTCACCCTTGGGGTAAGTTAGGGATCTAGCGTTTTCCGTCTTGCCCTGGGGTAGGAGTGTGTTATTGGCTGGGTGGGGCGCACTGTGGCTAGCGCAGCTAGCTCTACTTTAACACAGCGGCCGATGTTTCTCTCTACTTGCCAGTTTGTTTGTTACGTGTCTTCAGGGGTTTTGTTTTAATTTTCTTTCATTCTCTGGCATTCCCTCCCTCCTTCTCTGAAATTCTCTGGCATTCCTGACACCCTCTCCTCCCTCTGGTCGGCGGGTTTTTTATCGTTCAAGAACTAGAGTGGTGGGCTGCCGGTTTCTCCCTCTCCTAACGTTAGCGGTAGCGCTAACGAGCGGGAGTGCTAGTTATATGAAGTGTTGCTGTTGGGTTTCTTTCTAGGGGAGTTATTTTTATTTTTTGGATGTAGATTGCACAGGTTAACCAGACAGTGGTCTATTTTGATTCACCTTCCTTTCTGGGTCCTTCCCCGGTCATTGGCAATTATGGCATACTTTAAATGTAAAGTGATCATAGGCCATTGCTCCCTGTGCCTTTCTGAGGGGGCCAGGTTCTGGCTCGTGGTCCCTGGTAGGCATAAGAACTCCTGTCACTGATAACCCCAAACTAATATGGCACATGTCGGTTCGGATAGCTTCAGGGAGCTTCCTGGGCTCGCCAAAAAATGACGTTTCATTACATTCAACGCTGGTTTTTTGTTTTTGATTAGCAATTACACATTTATAAGGCTGGAAGGTCAGTCCTAATAGACATGTATAAATGCCAAACTGAGAGAAGAATTTTTAATGATATTTCAGCCATGAGTGAGGATGGTTAGGTCATCTTGAATGGATGAATAATAATTTGTATGTGCTTTAGTATTGGCAATTGCAACAAGTTGTTGCTAAGCACCCTTGTGCAGACAAGTCATCTTGTGGGCGAGTGCATTTGGTGGCCTGTCAGTGATATTTCTTGAAAACAAATAATAGGTATTTTGGTCACTTGAGGGCCTAACTACCAAGGAATCACTGAATTCATGAGGTACAAAACTAGTGCTGGTGGCACTTACTAGCATGATGTCCCTGGTTATGTGCGAATTCATAGTGGGTGGGATATCTGTGTAAAATTCTGGGTAATTCCAGGCTCCAGGGAGAGGTAATTATCAATAGAAATCTCTTCATGGACAGACCCACATGGTAGTGGAGGCAGACTCCATTCACAGTTTCAAATGTAGATATGATAGAGCCTAATAGGCTCATGAATCTCTACACCAGTCGATAGGCAGTTAAGAGGAGGGATCAAAAGAGCCAGAGCTCAACTCCTGCCAGCACAACTAGGTGAGTACGTGATGCCATATTGACAAAAGTCATTACAAGTGCTTGCCTGTTTGTTGCCAAGCATTCATTTGAAGAAAATTTTGCCAAATGCAAGTCCACACTGTCAATATAATGGTAAAGAATATGTAGAAGACTGACAAAATACTGAAGTGGACAAATGTGCAGGGAAGGCATGCACACAGTTTTCTCAAGATATGCACAGCTTGATACAAGTGGCAATGAACATGGCTTGACTGAAGCACCTTTTTTTAGGAGAACTTTAGACTGGATGGGTAAGTGGTGTGAAGGTGCAGTTGACCAAATAAATGGTTTCAACATAGTTATTACCAGGACAATAATTGTACATAATTTGCAGTGAGGTTAGTTTGTAGGAGTTGTAGCCACTGCTTTATAAATCTAGCTAGTGAACAGTGACTGCTTAAGGTAAAGAATTTTTGCAGTTCAGAAATGGCTCTTGACAAAATATTTCTTCATCATTGTGAGTGAAATTAGGCAATATTCAGTGCTTGATTCACCTCTTGTTCTATTGATAACAAGTTGGAGAATAAATAGTGCGCAAAGTAAAATGTATATTTTTCTATAGTAACTTGAGTATTATTTAAATAGTGTATCAAAATTGTATAGTTTAACACTTTCGCGCTTAGCGGCCGATCGTTAGCGTCCAATCTTTTTCTCCTGATTCTGCCCTCTGGACGCCGGCTGGCGTCCAATGGTTAAATAATTATATAAATTTTATTTATTATGCGATTTTATTTTAGTTAGTCTCAAAATGTTCACCATGAAATTTACGTTTTTTCTAATAACCAAAGAGCTTATTAAAGAAAACGGCATAGCAGTGATTCATCTTGGTATAACAATTGTATGGCGCCGATATGCCGCCGCGGGTAACACTTCAGCCACTTCCAACCGTCTTGTGGGTTGGTTGCGACATTGATTCTATATTTATATGCATATGTCCGTATAGAGAATTTTATTGCGGTTCCAATGATACCATAATCAATGATGTAGGATAAATGTGGTCATCGCAATCATTAAGAGAGTGGAAAGATTTGTTGCTGTTTGGCGCTCTCGCCAAACAGTTTGGCGAGAGCTTCTGTTTCTGTTTGAACTGTTTCAAACAGTTTCTGTTTGGCAGTATTTTATATGTATGTTCTTATAGAGAATTCTATTGCGAACACAGTGATACCAAATTTAAATACGTAGGTCTACAATTAGTGTCAGGACAGAAAAAGAGTATACACTTTTCGCTCCTACCGCTTAAGCGCGCGAGACGCCCAAAGCACACAGGGTAAGTTTTTTTATGCTTCCCAGAAAGCACGAAAGTGTTAATATAGTAACATACAACACAAGAGTATGTGTAAGTATAAGTATGTAAGTAGTATTTGAATTGAATGAGAAGTGGATTATTATGGGAGGCTTGCTTGCACAGTGAGGTGTGTAGCTGAGTAACACATGTGGAGCCCATTGTTTACTTTACATCAGTCAAGAATTGTTTGTGTGTATTTTAGAGGAGTATTGTAGCTATTGTGTTATTGTATGGTGAATCATGGACACTAGTTTTTAGCAATCACATGTACTCCTGACGTTACACTTGCATATTTTGAATATACAGGGTATTATGGGGAATTGTATAATGTTAAGCATGAAATGATCACTGATGTTAAATTGATTCTTAAATTGATCCATTGATATATATATATCACGTTAGTCTGATTTCTTTGTGTTTCCTATAAATTGTTAACTATTTTTAATTTTTCCAGTTATCAGTTAGGATGTTAGAGAGACAGTTAGAGTTCACTCGGACGAAGAATTCTCACCTTAGTGTGCCGCTCAAGATTTGCAAATTCTGTAATTTCAAGACCGAGAGCGAGATGGTAATGGACCGGCATTTGGAGTCTCCTCATATGGTTAATTATACTTATAAGTGTAACTACTGCGATTTTGAAACACGCGGACCTCAGGTGAGGCTACAAGGGTTGTATTAAATATCAACTTGGGAGTTATTGATTGAAGTACTGCATGTTACCGTATATGGGAATTTATTTATAGAAAATTATAAAATCCTATAATACTGTATTTTTACTTTTGTAGTGTCATTGGTGATATTATGATTAAGCCAAGTATAATAGATTAGAGGCTATAAATACAACCATTTATTTGTTAAGTATATATTATCTTAGTTTTGTTTTTTAAGTGAATTTTGACATAATATTGCTTGTATTTGTTTATATTGGTGTCAGAGAATGAGACACGTAAGAAGTTAGTGTAAGGCCAGTGTTTAGAGTGCATCAACCAGCCAAGTGAAGCTCCGTGCAAGTGCTATAATATTGCCACATTCACTTCCTTTTCAGATACTGTAGTTGTCTTTTTTTTTTTTACCACTAACTGCAGATGAAAGACAATAATAATTTAATTGCAAATACTTTGTAACTTCTATCCTTTTATAGATTTTTTATTGTGATGTGCATACACATATCATTACAAATATTGTGAAAGAAGGTTATGGATATTGCAAAAAATATTGCTTGCAGGAAAATATTGCTTGTCAGATTTATTACTCGCTACATAGCATGATGTTATGTAGTTAGTAATAGACACTCCATAACATACAAACATGTTTGTAGGTCAAACATATAAAGATTTGAAATTTAGAATTTGGCAACATAAATGTTATGTAAGACATGACAGTTGTCTAGAGTGTCAGTTCATTTGTCAGAAAATTCTCACCAAACTGATTGGGAGAAGTCTTCTTCAATAACAAATTGTAAATCATTTTCAATAGAAACATTATTAAATCTGCTTTAATACAGACTACAAAACCATACAAAATCTGCTTTAATACAGATTACAAAACCTTTCAATTTGAACATTAGTAGTGGTTTCTATAATTTGGATCCATTTTTGATTGATGAATTAAAAAGCAATTGAGTAAGATCATTAATACACAATTATCTTAATATCTTACTAATATCTCCTTATCTCATTATATCATTAATATCTCATTATTATCTCATTAATGAATCCTGGAACTGACATGTATGGGTCATTGGACCTTCTGTAGTTCCCTGTTATGTTTATGAACAAGACATTGCTTTTCACCTTACCTCGACTACTGAATAAATATAAAATATATATATATATATATATATATATATATATATATATATATATATATATATATATATATATATATAATATATATATATAATATATATATATATATAATATATATATATAGAAGGGGTACCACCTCTGGTGCAAGTGTAGGGACCCATAGCCTCGTAGAAAAAATAAAGAGTACTCAGAGAAGACCTTGTGGATCCTCACTGAACACTTTGATATTTTCTTCTCCTACCACCCCTATTCTTTTGGTATGTGTGTATATTTATCTAATTTTATTTGAAAATGTCATTACACAAAAAAAGTTACAATATTGATTACATGCAGGGTACAAGGCTGCTTGTCACAAGTTGAAAAGCTCCTGCAGCTCCTCAGATGGTGGGCAGGAACCATGGATGCAGTGAACATTTCCTCTCTGGATTGCCACACTAAGGCGCTGAAAAAGAAAACTGGCAGCCCTAGGGTCTCTAGTTGTTTCGATTAGCTTAGACCCCAACTCCTTCAAAAAGCTAGCAGCACTTTTACCCCAGGCACCAAGTGTCTCTGAGGCAATGGGGACAAAATTGTAGTGGTACTCAAGGTCTCTGTATTTACGTGACTTGGCCGCTTCCCGGTGATTGGCAGCTCCTCCTGCTTGAGTAGCACTGAAGTCAACATAGGTATTGGCTAAAGTTGAGACGCAAGTGTAGTCCCACACCAACTGTCTACCATTCTTCCAGGGGTTCACCGTGATTCCATCTGGGCGACCGACATGCTCATTAGAGTTGCGGGACATTAGGTAGCGGGGCTCTCTCTCTGCTGGACAGCCGGCTGTGGTAAGGCTTCTCTTAATAATGTCATTGACCTCGCCGTGTCTTGCATGCCATCCTCCTGTCCTTTGGCAGAGAAGGCCATGCCGTCCGTACCTGTCGGCCTCTGCCTCGCCGCAAATACACCTGTATTCGGTGTGGATTGGGGCAGCGAGACGGAGAGCCACGGCAATTCGGAGGGCCTGCGGTGTGAGACGGGTGCCGGTTGCTGACATTGGGATTGCTAATAGGAAATCACTTGCATGGGGAGCTGCTACTGCTCTAAGTCGGGCAGTGTCATGTGGTGTTGTCGCAGCTTCTAGCAAAGTCGCAGCTTCTTGGTCGGCAATGGGGCGATCCCAGCTGGATTGCTTATGGGCTTCAGAAGGCAGTGGTTGGGGTGCTGGTCCTGCGAGAGAGACCCATTTGGTTGTATATATATACAACCAAATATATATATATATATATATATATATATATATATATATATATATATATATATATATATAATATATGTCGTACCTAGTAGCCAGAACGCACTTCTCAGCCTACTATGCATGGCCCAATTTGCCTAATAGGCCAAGTTTTCATGAATTAATTGTTTATCGACTACCTAACCTACCTAACCTAACCTAACCTACCTTTTTCGGCTACCTAACCTAACCTAACCTATAAAGATAGGTTAGGTTAGGTTAGGTCGGGTTGGTTAGGTTCGGTCATATATCTACGTTAATTTTAACTCAATAAAAAAAAATTGACCTCATACGTAATGAAATGGGTAGCTTTATCATTTCATAAGAAAAATATTAGAGAAAATATATTAATTCAGGAAAACTTGGCTTATTTGGCAAATCGGGCCTTGCATAGTAGGCCAAAAAGTGAGTTCTGGCTACTAGGTACGACTATATATATATATATAATATATATAAACAAGAACTACTGCTTTTCACTTGAACATGAAAGCATTCAAGTCATTTCTTGTTAATTTTTTTCATTTGTAGTTACCGGTATATTTTTATATACATATATATAAGTGCGAACAAGCCTGAACGGTCTCCAGGCATATATGCAACTGAAAACTCAGTTATATATATACTTGGTTATATACAGTTAGTTATATATATAAGTATATAATAAATTTATAAAAATATACAATACATTTTACACAGCCTTGTGATAGTTACATATATAAGTATATAATAAATTTATAAAAGTTTTTAAAATATATAATACATTTTACACAGCCTTGTGATAGCATACAATTCTGGTATACACCTATGTTAATAGAAAATCACTCGTTAACTATTTGTTAATAATGCATTTTTTGCTTTTTTATTTTATTTTCAGGTAATCTTGTTCCACATGGAAGCAGAACATAATATTCGGGGACGTCTGGAACGTGCCCCGGCATTTTTCCAGTGCTCCCTATGTCCATACGAAGATAACAACAAATCTAAAATGACTAGGCATTCGTTTTCTTGTAGCAAAAAGTACAAGCCCGAGAAGAACTGTGAACTAATAGACTGGGAGCCGCCTGCCAAGATTCCGAAGGTATTACATGTATGTTTCATATTACTCACTGTTTTAAGTAGTTGGACTAGTTTTAACATCTCCATCACAGAATGCAATTACAGTGGTATCTCCGTGTTTTAATTTAATCCGTTCCCAGAGACGGTTCGAAAATCGAAAATTCAAAAACCAAGATGTATTTTCCCATAAGAGATAATGTAAATTGAATTATTCCGTTCCAGACACCCAAAAATATTAACTTAAAATACATTTTATATAGAATACTACTCATATTTTTCATACACAAAACAATCAGGTATAAATATAAACCAGAAATAAAAATAAGGGAACACTTAAAACTACACTTTACCTTTACTGAGGACTATTGTTGGGGGTATGGGAGATGTGAGGAGGGAGGGAGGAGCGATGTGGTGTATGGGGAGCGGTGAGGAGGTGGAGACCATCCCCCTGCTTGCCTTAAGTGCATTCATATCTGCATCACTGGCTATAGATTTCCTTTCACACATTTTACTGCCTCTGTTATGTGTGCTAGCCAGTCAGA
>WNGS01071645.1:0-16194 GCA_020271785.1 Procambarus virginalis | reverse complement strand
CTCACAAGTGCAAGCCTGGCCTCGGGGACTAGAAGAACTCACAAAACCCGTCAAGCGGGTATCAAGCAGGGAAACTCCGGAGCTGCTTGATCTGGGACCAAAGTAGCAGGGGGCTACAGAGCCCGGCTTTCCATCACAGTCCGACTCAGGGGCCTGATCTCCACCCCACATCTGAGAAGTTAAAAATACGGGTCAGATATCAGCATGTAAATGAACAGGTAATCATTTCATCAACAAACAAGCCCCATACCCACCATGGGCCACAATTAGAGGATAGGACACCCATAAGACATGGGGTCCCCCCAGGGGTGCATCGTGGATATATGCCCTGCAATCATTACTTTAAGAACCATCCGTCCGTCAAGATTGGGCTCAGCAACGGAGGTAAAAGTGTGACAATAAAAGTGTCCCTTTGCTCAACAATTTCGGGTACCACAGTTTTACGGGCGACAGACTGTGCCTCACCTAACACCCAGTGTCCAAACAGAAGACGACATCTAAAAGAATGATCAAGAATAGCAAAAAGTCGCTGGGAAATAGCAAGTAAAAAGGAGAATTGGGAAGGAAAAATTAAACTTAGTAGGAAAAAGCATTCAGCACAATTAGTGAAGAAGGCAGCAGGAGCATAAGGCTTCAAAAGGACAGAGGACACTGTCCCATGGAGCATCACACTCCAGCATCTGCCAACCAAGCCTCCTCACGATGGCAATAGGCTGGAAAGGGAAGGAGAGATGAAAAAGACGAGAGGGCGAAGAATACTGCCCGGTGGGACACCAGTGTTAATGGGTAGAGTGGGAAAATTGGAATCATTCACAGAGACATACTGGAGCCTGTCACCTGAGGTAAGATTGTAGGTATTGGAAGGAGTGACCTCTTATTCCTAATGTTGCAATTTAAGAATGTTACTGTGTTTACAGTGTCAAACGTAGCTTATGTAGGTCAACAAATAATTAATAAGGTACTCATTTTTTCCAAGAGCTGCATAAATGATAAATTAATGGAGGATTAATCATACTAACCGGGCATGATTGGTCCTTTTTGGGACCAATTTTTTTGTTAGGCTAGTTAGGCTAGGTAAGTTAATTGGATGATCACTGGTAATGTCTCACCCTTAACTCCCGTAGGAGGGGTTCCTATTAGTTTACCAGTTTATCTGTTTCTTATGGCTGCCCGTACCAGCCTGTCCTTCAATGATTTCTCACGCCGCCAGGCTATCATTGGTGGTCTTTCGGGAAGAAGGTCCGGATGGGTGGTCTCCGAATCTATTCCGTAGCCATGCCCATAGTTCCTTCATGCAGGTTTTTAGAGGGTACTCGAATCCTTCATGGGGGGGGGAGATGGTAGGTGGCCTGAAGCCATTATGGCAAGAACTAAGTATAAATAGGAGCAAGGCTGTGTGTAAATTAACTCTTTAAAACATTTGACAAAATTGGCTGAATTTATATTGGTCCTATAATGGTTGACTTCAGTGAGATTGCTGCTTTTATGGACTAAGGTTACTCTTGCTTTTTTTTCTCAACATATCAGAAAGGTTTAGAGTTCAAATAATTTGTTGTAGAGCAATGTAATTGCTGGAGCTAAAAACTAGAGGCTTTTTTGTAAATTATGGTTGGTATCTCAACATACAGTATCTATGCCAGGGGTTCATTCATCCACTGCCAATTACCTCAAGCCCATCATCACCCAACGAAAATTTGCTATCAGAACAATAAAATGTCTTCAAACACCACACAGCCTCTCTGTTTAAATCCCTGAACATGCTACATATACACTCGCTCTACACATTCTCTTATGCTATTACAAGTACAAAACCTTGTTCCTAAATCTAACCCTGATCTGAAATTCTCCTTTGATGGATGTAATAGAAACCCACAAGCAACCACAACATAAATAATATCTCTTTGATATGATTTTTTATATAAATGACAGTCAGGATAATAATTTGCCAATCAGGCTAAATAACTTTGAATCAGCCTTTATCACCCACAGGGTAGATCAATGGAACTGCCGAAGCCATACTGCCAAAACTGTGCTGAATTTCAAAATATACCTGGAAAAAAATCATGAAGGCAAACTGGGAGGGGGAAGGGAACCTTCAACAAGCCAACGACTTTCTGTTCTCATTGAGGCCACTCGTGTTAGTGGCCCTCAGGTAAATCGGGTAAAATTTTATTCCCAGACAATTACAGAATAACTGATAAAGTTAGGCTAGAGTAATAGATTTCTGGTAAATTTAGAGTGATAAATTTCTAGAGTAATATAAATTTAAATTTCATATTAACTTGACTGACAGCTATAAATGCCATCAGCCTTCAATATACTCTTTGGTGAAATATTTATAATCAAGAGTAGAACTCATAAATAGTCTAAACAAAAAATAAATGGACATCAGTTTGCATATGAATCTGATGAAAATTCCTTGATTAATAACATTTTCCTTACCAATCAAATGGTCTCACTTTAAGTAAGTCTCAGATTGTCTTCTTCACCAACTCCAATGCTAAATAATATTACAACAAAAATGTCCATAACTTAGCTACAAGTCATATTACATTTTAAATAAATTTCCACAGAAAGCAAAAAAATGAGGACCAATTTACTAATATGAAGAAAAACATTTAAAGCTTTGTTTTACTTTGCTAAATTAAAGATATTTCTATACTTATAAGCAATTTTGAGTTTTCCTGGTGACAGCTTCTCTAGTTCTTGCTTGATCATCTACTTTCATAAAAGAACAATATAATAAAATATCTTCAGATCTTTACCTTTCATTGTGAAGTGTATTTCTCAACAAAATATAATTACCTCTGAAGAAACATCCAACTGACATTGTGATAGCACACTGTTTGATTAAAGGTAAGCTATATACTATTTGTGCCTCATTATCCTTCAACATTCTCTTAATTATCTTTCACACTCAAAGTGTTTAGCCTATCATCTGCATGTATCATCTTGTGCTTCTTCATTTGTCCAAGACGACTGAATCTCTTCCCACACTCAGCAACTCATATGGTTTGTTTCTTGAATGCACTAACATGTGCCTTATTATATTTCCACGTTCTCTAAATTTTTTGTCACACTCGGCACATTGAAAAGGTCTCTCATCCGCATGCACCATCCTGTGCTTCTTCATACTTCCAAGACGACTGAATCTCTCCCCACACTCTGGACACTCATGAAGTTTGTCACCTGAATGCACTAACATGTGTGTCTTCATATTTTCCACGCTCTCTGAATCTCTTCCCACACTCTGGACACTCATGAGGTTTCTCACCTGAATGCACTTCAGGTGAGAAACCTGAAGTTTTCAGGTTTCTCACCTGAAAAATTCAGCAACAATAGCATCAACATTGTTTGCAGATTCACTGCTACAGCATTAGAAAGCTGAAGTAGCCCCATTTGGTTGAAGTCTTGTAACTGAGTAAAGACTCCTTTGCATTCCTAACAACATGGAATGTAGTAATGAGCATTGCATTCTTTGACTTAATCTCTGCAGTGAAAGTTCCAATCACTGGTAAGGCTACCTTTGAAGCATAGGCAGTGGCTTTGCCATTATAGTTTTCAAGCTTTGGAATTGTTTTTTTAATTTTTCATAGTGGCACTCAGCAATGGTGTCAATGTTTGATCCAGTGTCAATGAGAATTTTAAGACAAATGCCAGCAATGTATACTATAGTCTCTGGGTTGTTTGGAAGATCATTCCATTTTGTGATTGCTTGTACTCCACAAATATAATCACATTCACTGTCATCTGAGACTGGTTGTAATGAAATGTTGTCTTGTATATTATTAACATTCTTGATTTGAGGTGCAATATTGTGTTTGCCACCTCGACTCCTATGACTTGATCCTCGTACATTGCTTTTATTTATTGATTGTGTTTTCTTTAGTGCGGAACGACACATAGCACCAAAATGATTTAGTTTTCTACACTCATAGCACTTCTTACCTTGTGCAGGACAAACATTATCTGGGTGTGGGTAATCTCCTCCACAATTGTAACATTTATTATTGACAACCCTCTGATGTGAGTCGTTGTGACTGCTTGAGTCTTGTTCCATGACTCCAGTTGTGATGTGGTTCTCGGCTCAATTTAATGTTAGGTTTGGCATGATATCTTCTACGATCATGGTGTCTCCCTGAACTTACACACTTCATGACTGTTAGTAACAGTGGCAGAACCGTTCTTGGCACTGCACTCCATGACACGAGCATCGCGTGCAGCATCTTCATTCGACGAGCCATATCCAGTATCTTGTTAAGAAACTTTCATCATCAACAAGTTCTAGAGCTCTTCGACGAAGACGTGTAGATGTGCATGTTTCAATTATTTGCTGTTTGATTTCTTTGTCAACATCAGCAAACTCACAGTGGGCTGCTAAACCCTGCAGACGTGTATGGTATTGATCAACAGTTTCATTAGAGAGTTGTTTTGCTCTCCTGAAATGCATAATTTCCATAGCAGTATTTTGCCTTGGTTTGAAATGCTCAGTTAATTTGGCCTTGGCAGTGTCATAATCTTTAGCACCACCAGTATCTTTCAGTGTATCAAAGATATCACAAACTCTATCACCTGCATAGTGAAGCAGAAAGGCACGCTTTCTTTCAGCACTTTTGATGTCAGAAACTATCAACAAATTTTCAAACCTTTTAAGCCATTTGGTCCACCTCTGTGACAGGTTTGTCTGGTCACAGTCAGGATCAATGCAGGAAACTGAGGTATATTTGCCATTTTTACTGAATAAATTAAACTTATCACTTAAAATGTTCCTCAGAATATATAACCTTACTGCACTGTATATGTTATTTAAGAATTCACTGTAATTACTTTAATTTTGCAAAGCACACAAGCATTTTAATGCAAAAGTTCACAACAGTGCACAACACAGCAGCAACTGATTTCTTACCTAACCCTTGTGTACATGTGTTGTTCCTACTCACAGCAACACAGCAGTTGTTAGCAGTTGGTACAGCAATTGGCAGCAGTTGGCAGCAGTAGGCAGCAGTTGGCAGCAGTAGGCAGCAGTTTTTTTTTTTTTTTTTTTTTTTTTTTTTTATTTTTACATGAAAACATGCAATTAATACAATAAAACATGACAAACCAAGGAGAAACAAAACCCATCACCAGAGGGCCGACAGGACAGCATAACAAGTACAAAATTCAAAAAGGCATGTAAAGTACAGTACAAATGAGAAACACATGCTGTACAAAATATAAACAAAGACAAACCAACAACAACAGAGGCGCATAGCAAACAGTACATACCCACGTACACAACTAGCACAATGTACATGGCACAACACAAATTATCCGCACAAACCCCGCACGTAAGAGAGCAAACCATAGCCAGAGGGCACATAATACAACAAATCAATAAAACATAATACAACAAATCACAATAAACATAAGTCATGAAAGGGTCGAGCCTAAATTACCATTAAAAAAAACAAGGACGACATCGGCCTGAAGGGTACACAAGAAAAGTTCATAACATACCAAGCCCAATACCCACAGCAGCACACGGACTATCAGGACTGCGCATACTTTTCCGGCCACTCAGTCGCCGGAAAAAGAATACAATACGCCTCCCACAACGCCAGTATTTCTCCGAATAGGGCACAAAGGGACGTCCGAGGATCGGGCATGGAAATCGGCCACACTCTCAACAAATGCCTGAGCGTCCGGAACCCAGACAGTCGTGGGGCACCACGGAATAGGCTTCACGCGGTCATGATATATAATCCGCAGAGGGTTGGATTTCGAATGCGGCAAGCCGTTGGCCAATGAACGGGACGGGCGTCCCCTTGCAGGCGCGGGCAACTGTCCTCGCACCCGGAACTTCGACAGCCTCACAGGGCTCTGCAGCAACCTCCGGACGGACACCGGCAGCGGCCCCCCTCGCCGAACATCCTTTTTTAGGAGCAATACTAGGTCGCGCCCGCACCAGCACCCCCCTCACCAGCATCCGGAGGAGCAACCACCCCCCACTGCGGGGAACTGCCGACAGAAGCCACAGGAGGCGAATCATATACACAGCCTTCGGCATCAGCAGATATATGGACGTCAGCGTCCACTACCTCAATTCCTGATAACCCATCATCGTCAGAATCCACCTCATCAGCCCATGCAGTAGACGAACGCCTGGATCTCTTGGGCACCGGCGCACATCTTCGGAACCGAAGCGGACCCAGACCCACGGCCATCACAAGCCGCACGTACTCGTCTTACGACTGCAGCAGCTTCAACCGCAGGGGGACCGGACCACACACAACCGGGGACCCCACAGCCACTTCATCCGGAACCCGAGGTGAGGAGACAGGGCCAGGCGCAGCATCGGAAGACAGGCGGCAGCGCGCTGAGGAGGGCGCAGTACAACGGGCCACTGGAGCAGCAGGGACAGGCACACTAACAGGATCAGGGGAATCCACCGATCTCATCGCAACAGCCGGAGGAGGGCCGGCGACATCCGGGGAAACGTCAGGGGACGCCGGGGGAGCCGCATCAACGAGCCGGTCGGGCTCCGCATCCCCGAAGTCCTCGTCCAGTGGAAGCGGAGGGAAATCCTCTTCCCGAAAGAGGTTGACAGGTGCAACCGGATCCGCCTCGCACCCTGCAGCCTGATGCCCCAACAAGCCACACCGGAAACAGGTCCGAGGCTGCCGGCATAGTACACCCGGATGTAGCATCCCAGAAGCCGGACCGAAGATGGAATGTCCGACCGCAGACGCATGCCCAAGGTGCGAATATTCGTCCGCCTCCCGGCGTACTTCCCGGAGGATAACGTATTTACCCTCACACTGACGACGTGCCCAAATCGCTGGAAATACCGCCGCAGAAGCTCTTCGGGAAACTCCAGGGCGCCCCATGCACGCTGATCATAAGTCAGCGCACCACTCCGGTCTGATATGGCGACTGAGCCGGTACCTCCCGGCAAGGACAGCGAGCGCCCCTCGTAACGACCGAGGAAGGCACGATATACCTCCACCGTCGCCAGCTTGATGACAACGCGACGCGCAGTCACCAGCTCAATCCCGTCAACATCTAGCACCGGGATATGCAGCAAGTCGCACAGCACCTCCGCTACCTCTGGATACCCAGCACGGCCAGAGAACTCCAGGCCAACTGAGTTCACTCTTTTAATTGCTGGTAGGGGACCACCCATGGTGAACCCAACACCTGCCACGTCTGCACTCCGCCAGGCAGGCAGGCAACAACACTGGGGGTGGGGGGGGCAGCTACGCCCCGCCACCTGGCGATCAAAAGGCTGACTACCCTAGCAGTCACGGAGGGACACGTCCGCACTCCACGGCTGCTCAGGGTCAACTCTTTTCTCAAACAAAATATAATTACCTCTGAAGAACATCCAACTGACATTGTGATAGCACACTGTTTGATTAAAGGTAAGCTAATATACATTATGTGCCTCATTATCCTTCAACATTCTCTTAATTATCTTTCACACAAAAGTGTTTAGCCTATCATCTGCATGTATCATCTTGTGCTTCTTCATTTGTCCAAGACGACTGAATCTCTTCCCCACTCAGGACACTCATATGGTTTGTTTCTTGAATGCACTAACAGTGCCTTATTATATTTCCACGTTCTCTAAATTTTTTGGTCACACTCGGCACATTGAAAAGGTCTCTCATCCGCATGCACCATCCTGTGCTTCTTCATACTTCCAAGACGACTGAATCTCTTCCCACACTCTGGACACTCATGAAGTTTGTCACCTGAATGCACTAACATGTTCTCTTCATATTTCCACGCTCTCTGAATCTCTTTCCCACACTCTGGACAACTCTGAGGTTTCTCACCTGAATGCACTTCAGTGAAAACCTATGTTTTAAACTCACCTGAAAATTCAGCAACAATAGCATCAACATTGTTTGCAGATTCCACTGCTACAGCATTAGAAAGCTGAAGTAGCCCCAATTTGGTTGAAGTCTTGTAACTGAGTAAAGACTCCTTTGCATTCCTAACAACATGGAATGTAGTAATGAGCATTGCATTGCTTTGACTTAATCTCTGCAGTGAAAGTTCCAATCACTGGTAAGGCTACCTTTGAAGCATAGGCAGTGGCTTTGCCATTATAGTTTTCAAGCTTTGGGAATTGTTTTTTAAATTTTCATAGTGGCACTCAGCAATGGTGTCAATGTTTGATCCAGTGTCAATGAGAATTTTGAGACAAATGCCAGCAATGTATACTATAGTCTCTGGGTTGTTTGGAAGATCATTCCATTTTGTGATTGATTGTACTCCATAAATATAATCACATTCACTGTCATCTGAGACTGGTTGTAATGAAATGTTGTCTTGTATATTATTAACATTCTTGATTTGAGGTGCAATATTGTGTTTGCCACCTCGACTCCTATGACTTGATCCTCGTACATTGCTTTTATTTATTGATTGTGGTTTCTTTAGTGCGGAACGACACATAGCACCAAAATGATTTAGTTTTCTACACTCATAGCACTTCTTACCTTGTGCAGGACAAACATTATCTGGTGTGGGTAGTCTCCTCCACAATTGTAACATTTATTATTGACAACCTCTGATGTGAGTCGTTGTGACTGCTTGAGTCTTGTTCCATGACTCCAGTTGTGATGTGGTTCTCGGCTCAATTTAATGTTAGGTTTGGCATGATATCTTCTATGATCATGGTGTCTCCCTGAACCTTACATACTTCATGACTGTTAGTAACAGTGGCAGAACCGTTGTTGGCACTGCACTCCATGACACGAGCATCACGTGCAGCATCTTCCATTCGACGAGCCATATCCAGTATCTTGTAAGAGAACTTTCATCATCAACAAGTTCTAGAGCTCTTCGACGAAGACGTGTAGATGTGCATGTTTCAATTATTTGCTGTTTGATTTCTTTGTCAACATCAGCAAACTCACAGTGGGCTGCTAAACCCTGCAGACGTGTATGGTATTGATCAACAGTTTCATTAGAGAGTTGTTTTGCTCTCCTGAAATGCATAATTTCCATAGCAGTATTTTGCCTTGGTTTGAAATGCTCAGTTAATTTGGCCTTGGCAGTGTCATAATCTTTAGCACCACCAGTATCTTTCAGTGTATCAAAGATATCACAAACTCTATCACCTGCATAGTGAAGCAGAAAAGCACGCTTTCTTTCAGCACTTTTGATGTCAGAAACTATCAACAAATTTTCAAACCTTTTAAGCCATTTGACCCACCTCTGTGACAGGTTTGTCTGGTCACAGTCAGGATCAAATGCAGGAAACTGAGGTATATTTGCCATTTTTACTGAATAAATTTAAACTTATCACTTAAAATGTTCCTCAGAATATAAACACTTACTGCACTGTATATGTTATTTAAGAATTCACTGTAATTACTTTAATTTTGCAAAGCACACAAGCATTTTAATGCAAAAGTTCACAACAGTGCACAACACAGCAGCAACTGACTTCTTACCTAGCCCTTGTGTACATGTGTTGTTCCTACTCACAGCAACACAGCAGTTGTTAGCAGTTGGTACAGCAATTGGCAGCAGTTGGCAGCAGTTGGCAGCAGTAGGCAGCAGCAGTTGGCAGCAGTAGGCAGCAGTTGGTTCACAGCGTGAAGAATTTTGTAGCACGAGCGTCGTTTCGTAACCAAAACATCGGGTTTTGTACACTGCATCAAAGCGTCGTTTCGTACACAGCGTCGGCAGATTCCTCTCTCACAGCAACACTCAGCACAGCTTGGGTAGCACACAGCATTGGCCAGCACACAGCAACGGCCAGCACAGCAACGATCAGCACACAGCAACAGTCAGCACACAGCATGGGGTTGCATACAGCATCGGGTATGGTGCTCACAGACAGCTTCCTCCTCTCTGGGCGAGACAGCATGCTCCTTCCTTGTGTTTTGTTGAACAAAATACCTGCGTTCCCAGTTCATCCTCGTCGCCAGTGTGGTGTCTGTGTATAGCTGAGATAGTCTTGGTAGTAAGGTTGATGTAAAGTCATTCCTGGTTACTGACTTTAATAATATAACGATTACATGACTATGGCTCCCAAGCTTGGCAGCGTCCTGTTGCTTTGTTTACCTCCTCTCTAGTGGCGTCCAGCCGCCGCACATAGAAAACGGATGGTACCATTTTCTGTGAACATGACACTCCCTTTTCGAATGTTATTAATTTGTGTTCCCCTGTTAGTTAACACTACATTAAATATTATTTCCCGTGGTGTTCCTTAAATTGTTCGTAAGAAAGCAATCCGGCAATTAATTCTAGAACATGTTCTGCTTCACTATTCCCTGTTTTGTTCACCAGTTATTCCACTAAAATATCACCCTGACATAATACTGTTAGAATATCTAGGATTCTCTAGATATTTCTCCCTAGATGCTTTGCTTCATCTGTCTAAATTTGGTGACCCTATTAACTCCTATTTATAATATTATTTGCTTTTCGTTTAAATTCGATCCAAAATTTCTGTGTGTGTGGCTCAGTCTTGATTCCCTCTTTGAGACTACATTTCAAATTGTCCCTAACATATAGGCTACTCCCTCTCCTCGTCTGATATATCTGTCTGAGTGAAATAGTTTAAATCCATTTATTTGTATTCAGCTAATAGTTTTTCTATTTTTTTTACATTCATCCACGTTCGGTAAGTGCAATATATCTACTTTTTCTGTGCAGACAAGAGCATTAAAATCGTTTATTTTATTTCTTAGGCTTATACTGTTAGTGTAATATACCCCTAAGTGAATTGTTTTTTGAGGCTCTTCTCTTTTCCTGATCATTTTGCCAATTCTTTTCTCCCCAACCTATACTTTTATTACCTCCTTCCTCCAAATCGATTCCCATACCCCTATCTACTAACAGTTTAAACCCAAACAAATGCCTCTAATCACTGGTTCCATTGAGTTCGCAACAACAATAACCCCAGCTCTAGATAGGTGCACCCCCTCGCGAGCATACATTTCATTTCTTCATAGATGTGTTCCCAGTTGTCTATGAAAGATATTGCATTTGATTTGTAATATCTTTCCAGCTGGCAATTGACACCAAGTGCCCCCGACATCCATTCATTTCCCACTCCCTTTCTTGGAAGAATACCCATATGAACTGGATTCCTCCTTGCTTATAACTAATTGCTGTTTTATACCTCTGAATCATTCCTCACTCATAACTCGACCAACATCATTTCCTCCCGTGTTAATGCAAATAACGAGATTGTTCCCATTTCCAGCCATAATATCATTCATGTTGTTTATAATATCACCAATACCAGCTCCGGGATAGCAAACCCTTAACGTTTCTGCCTATCTCTAGCACAAAACGTTCTATCCAAATACCTTATCTGGGAATCTCCCACAACTAAAGTTTGCTTAGGTACTTCCTTTACTCTCTGAGGGGCCTGCGCTTCGTTGCTTTGCTTCCCTTTTGTGTGATCCACAGTCTCACCACAGCACTCGTCCTCCAACAGCAAATGAATTAGACGTTCTTAGGGCGTCTGTAGGCGGCTTCATCAAAGTCTTCTTAAGGCCCCTGTCCTTTACAACTTTCCAAGACGAGGTCTTTTTACTACTGGTCTCATCCTTCGTTCCTTCTTGTTGTTTTTTCAGCTGTCGTACCTCCTCCCGTAAGAGTGTCCATCTCTGTTAAGAGATGGACAAACTCATCAGTTCCTTCACCACACACTTCCATATTGTTATGATAATAACTACACTCAAGAGCTCCAGCTAACACACCCTCTCACTGCTACTGTCTGCGCCTGAAGGCAAAGGCAATCCTCAGCAGTCCCTGGGAAGTGTACGTGAGCCCCTCACCATGACAGGCGACGTACACCACAGAGGAGAGAGGAGAGAAGAGCAGATGTACTCCTGAACACAGCATCTGGCATCAAGAGTTAAGGAAGACGGAAGGTACTGTGAAAGTCAAAAGTGATTTTCATTACACAGAGACTGGCCATGACGACCACAAGCGGGGTCAAGTAACATATTAATCTGGAGGATAGAATGGCCTTGGGCCTCAAGGATATGTTTAATATCCTTATGGCAGTCTTTAAGTTTCTTATCACCAGTCGCTACATGGTATGGGAGAATAACTGTGCCAGTCCTGGCATTTATTTTACCAGGCATTTTTTGACATTCGAACCGGAGTCTCCCCAATGCAGGACAACGAGGCTAAGTGGACAGCTGCTTCCCGGGAAGGAGCTGCAACGACACGTGTACCAGTATGGGTGGGGTTAAAAGTGACAAAGGTATCCACCAAATGAACTAGAGTAAGAGCAATTAGGTCAAGTGGAGGAGTAGGTCTGTATATTAAAGAGGAGCTGGCATGCACAGAGCTCCTAAACTTGACCAATGAGGTGGTAGAGGTACTTGGACACAAGGTAGAGAATATAAATCTAATTATTATTCTAATATACAAACCGCCAGATGCAACAGTTGAGGAATTCACTGAGCAGATCCACAAAATAGAAAATAGCCTTGATAACCTAGCAAACCTAGTACCAGATATTATCTTCCTTGGAGACTTCAATCTACCCAGTTTACAATGGAGAATAGTAAAAAATATATAGCATGAAATCAACCTGAAAATATCCAATCACAGGTCAAAGAACTACCGAGATTCTGTGACAAATTCTCGCTCAGTCAGCAGATTACAGAACCGATTAGGAATGAGAACATGCTGGACCTCATATTCACGAACAATGATGAACTAATCAGAGACATTACTGTCTCAGACATACGTACTCTGACCAAAACTCATTGAAGTGCAAACTAACATTAATAACGGTAGTAGGCCCAAGAGAATCAACAAGCGAGAAGGGCTATTCAATAATTAAATTTTAATAATAAAAGGATAGACTGGAGATAATAAACATGAAACTTACAAACATTCAATGGGAAAATCTACAATAATAGTTTTTGGTAATAAAATATCTTGGTAATAAAAATCCTACACAAGGTCCAACGTAGAAAGAGAACACAGACGACATTACAAAAGAAGAAAAAGTTACAGAAATGCTGAAGCAGACACGACTTTCCATACAAAGAAGGAATAATTTAAACAGGGTGATTGAAGAAATCGAATAGAGACTAAAGCATTCATATCAGATTTAAGAAAGGCAACTAACACAGAAAGCAATTCAAGAAAAAGAAAAACCCAAAATATTTCTTCACATATGCTAAATCAAAAGCAAAAACCACTGCCAGTATTCGATCTATTCGTACTAGGAAGGTTCATACACTGAGGATGACAAAGAAATTAGTGAAATCCTAAAAAAGCAATATGAGGACATGTTTAGCACCCTGATACACAGCATGAAAGTGGAAGATTCGGACAACTTCTTTATGCGTGATATCCAAACCATTCTAATATAACTGATATGAACCACGAGCGTGGCAGGTTTTGAAAGAGAAATTGACAATATGCCCATGCACTCAGCCCAGGGTCCAGACTCATGGAATTCAATATTTATAATGAAATTCAAAGTGCCAGTAGCACAGGCACTCAGTATAGTGTGAAGGAGAGCTTGGATATGGGGAGATACCAGATGAGCTTAAACAGCAGACATAGCTCCTCCACACAAGGGAGGTAGCAAAGCATTGGCAAAGAATTATAGACTAGTTGCACTAACGTCTCACATAATATAGTACGGTATTTGAGAGAGTGATCAGAGTCAGGTCACTAGTTTCATGTAGACCTATGACCTCCACAATCCAGGCCAACATGGATTTAGAGCAGGAAGATCATGCATCTCACAGCTACACATCTGCACTCTGTTTTTCTTTTGACCATTACGACAAAAAGAAAAACAGAGTGCAGATGTGGTAACACTTATTTCACAAAGGCACTTGATAAATGTGACCATGAAGTGATAGCACACAAAATGAGGTCATTGGGAATAACTGGTAAAGTAGGGCGCTGGATACTCAGTTTTCTATCGACAGAACAGAGAGTAACAGTCAACCATATAAAATCGAGTCCAAGTGCAGTTAAAAGCTTCAGTACCTCAAGGTACAGTCCTTACCCACTGCTTTTCCTTATTCTCATATCAGATATGACTCAAATACAAGGCACAGCTTCGTATCATCCTTTGCAGATGACACAAAAATCAGCATGAAAATTACCTCTGCTGAAGATATTGAAAAACTACAAGCAGATATTAATTAATAAAGTTTTCGACTGAGCAACCGTAATAACATGATGTTTAACAGCGATAAATTCCAGGTACTCAGATATGGTAAAAGTGAGAACCTTAACATGATACACAGGGTACAAAACACAATCAAATTTGCCCATAGTAGGAAAGAAACACGTAAAGGATTTGGGATAATGATGTCTGACGACCTAAATTTTAGGGAGCATAACCAAGTAAATATTGCGGCAGCCAGGAAAATGAAAGGATGGATTACGAGAACTTTCAAATCCAGGGATCCCATCACATTGGTTTATACTCTTCAAATCACTTGTACTGTCCCGTCTTGAGTACTGCTCAGTACTCACTTCCCCATTTAGAGCAGGAGAGATTGCTGAAATAGAGGGAGTACAGAGAATATATATGGGATACATAAACGAGATAAAGCATCTAAATTATTGGGATCGTCTCAAAGCTCTCCGAATGTACTCGCTAGAAAGACGATGGAGAAATATCTAATAATATACAAGTGGGTAAATACTGGAGGGCCTGGTCCCAAATCTGCACAGTAAAACAAACTGAAGTGAACGATATGGTAGAAAATGCAAAGTACTGTACAACCAGTGAAGAGCAGGGGTGCCATATTCACAATTAGAGAGAACTATATAAACATTAGAGGTCCATGGTTGTTCAACATCCTCCCAGCGAGCATAAGAAATATTGACGGAACAACCGTGGACATCTTCAAGAGGAAACTAGATAGTTTCCTCCAAGGAGTGCCGGACAAACCGGGCTGCGGTGGGTATGTGGGCCTGCGGGCTGCTGCAAGCAACAGCCTAGTGGACCAAACTCTCACAAGTGAAGCCTGGCCTCAGGCCGGGCTTGGGAATATAAGACCTCCCAGAACCCCATCAACCAGGTATCAACTAGGTGTTTATGGATGAATAAATCATCAGACGAGTAGAATTAACATGACCGAGATTAAAATACTTAGTCCATGTTGCAGGACCAAACAAAGCTTGGAAGGTATTAGAACCGGAAGGAATTGTGCGAGTGTGACTGCGGAGAAGACGGCACCGAGCACCCCCCAGTAAGAGGGGGGGGGGGTAAAAGGCACAGTTGTTACAATGAGAGATGAAGCCACTCCATGTGATGAGGTGGTCATTACTGGGGGCTTGGGCTGAACTCTGCCACAGAGGTAGAAGGGGAGCAGAGAGGGGTAGTTGGACTTGGTAGACCAAGCTCTCACAAGTCAAGCCTGGCCTCGGGGACTAGAAGAACTCACAAAACACGTCAAGCGGGTATCAAGCAGGGAAACTCCGGAGCTGCTTGATCTGGACCAAAGTAGCAGGGGGCTACAGAGCCGGCTTTCCATCACAGTCCGACTCAGGGGCCTGATCTCCCACCCACATCTGAGAAGTTAAAAATACGGGTCAGATATCAGCATGTAAATGAACAGGTAATCATTTCATCAACAAACAAGCCCCATACCCACCATGGTGCCACAATTAGAGGATAGGACACCCAATAAGACATGGGTCCCCCCAGGGGTGCATCGTGGATATATGCCCTGCAATCATTACTTTAAGAACCATCCGTCCGTCAAGATTGGGCTCAGCAACGGAGTAAATGTGACAATAAAAGTGTCCCTTTGCTCAACAATTTCGGTACCACAGTTTTACGGGCGACAGACTGTGCCTCACCTAACACCCAGTGTCCAAACAGAAGACGACATCTAAAAGAATGATCAAGAATAGCAAAAAGTCGCTGGGAAATAGCAAGTAAAAAGGAGAATTGGGAAGGAAAAATTAAACTTAGTAGGAAAAAGCATTCAGCACAATTAGTGAAGAAGCAGCAGGAGCATAAGGCTTCAAAAGGCCAGAGGACACTGTCCCATGGAGCATCACACTCTAGCATCTGCCACCAAGCCTCCTCACGATGGCAATAGGCTGGAAAGGGAAGGAGAGATGAAAAGACGAGAGGGCGAAGAATACTGCCCGTGGACCCAGTGTTAATGGGTAGAGTGGGAAAATTGGAATCATTCACAGAGACATACTGGAGCCTGTCACTGAGGTAAGATTGTAGGT
>WNGS01071644.1:0-10853 GCA_020271785.1 Procambarus virginalis | reverse complement strand
TCGACTTCACAACGTAAGGTCTGTTGCGGTCACTTGTGCTTTTTGTATAGCTTCCTTGTGCTGTTGAGTCTGAGTCTTTGACACAGACACTGTCGCAATAGAACCAGTGAACTTTGTGGTGTATGGTGAAATATTTTCAGTGGAAATGTGTGTTGGCTGCAGTATGAATAGCTCTAATTCTTGTTCATCCTATTAATGTCTTAGGGAACATCATAGTTTCTATGCCACTCTAAAAGGAGGTTTTTAAATCGGTCCCATTTTGCAAAAACGCAAACTTCCAGCCATCTGGTGGAGGGGGGGTAAGTAGATACAAATTTAGATCAATTTGGTCCCAATAATGGTCGCCTGTGAGTGTGTGCTCAAATGACCATGTTGCTACTTACCTTCGTTCCAGCCTCCCTAAGAGAAGGTCTAATCTACTTACTCTTGGATGTGGGTGGGTTCATTCTTGTATAGGATTTGAATTTCTAGTAGCTTCTCTAGTTCATGTGCTATGTAGTGCTGGCTCATTTGTTGTTAGAGCCCAGTGCCAACTGATGATGGGCATTGAAATCGCCAAAAATGTTTGAGGTGGTCGCGTGTCTAAATAAGAGATCCATTTCAGCACGCGGAGATCTGTAAATATTAAACACTTCAAGTTTGTCATGTCATAGCTCAATGGATACTCCCATCACCTCTGTCCTGGCCCGCAGTCGGGTGAGCTGGTTATGGGTTGGCGATCACGTCACATTTCACATAGATTGCACATCCTGGATTGCCCGTTGACCATGGAAGGAAGAAACCTCGATAGCCTGTGATTATAGATTCTAAACCGTCTCGATGCAAGCTCTCCTGTAGTATCTGGATGTCTATGCATTTGGTTGCTGCTATGAATTAAAGTGCTGCAATTTGTGTGCAGCCCTTGCGCATTCCATTGTAGGATCTTTAATCCTCTGTTGTTGGAACTTGCTGATATTACCATTGTATCCATGGAGTCGAAACTCGCCATGGAATTAAAAAATGGAGGTGAAGATCTTGGTGTACTTGAACTGACTCATCAAGATCGCTTTCAGAAGTGTTGAACTCGAACTGTTTTCAGGAGTGTTTCCTGCCGTGCGTTCTTGAAGGTGAGGATATTGTGTTTTCGAATTTCTTGAGCTTGTGCTCAATGTCTTTAGAGTCTCTATGGTTTGCTTGATACCGTGTTTCAACAGCAAAACTTTTGACCATTTCCGTGACCAAGGCCTTAAGCATTGGCCTTGAGCAGGGTGTCCAGTTGCACGGGAGCACTACTACTGATATGGTTTGGGGCCTGATTATTCTTGGCCTTTATCAGTGAAAACTAGGACACTCTTTCCTTCATTGTCCGCAGTGTGGTTACTGGGGCAATGGGCGGGCGATTACGTTGAACTATTTCTTGTGGCCCCCAGCCATCCCACTGTCCTGGACGTTATCATGAGGTTATCTTGAGATGATTTCGGGGCTTAGTGTCCCCCGGGCCCGGTCCTCGACCAGGCCTCCACTCTCAGGAAGCAGCCCGTGACAGCTGACTAACTCCCAGGTACCTATTTACTGCTAAGTAACAAGGGCATCAGGGTGAAAGAAACTCTGCCCATTGTTTCTCGCCGGCGCCTGGGATCGAATCCGGGAACACAGAACACGCGTCCAGTGTTTGTCTGCTCAGCCATCGGCTACCTATACCACCATGGTGGTGGAGTCTGTAGCTCCCGTTGTTCTGATGATGGGGTCTGGAGAACCAAATGTGGTTAGTGATGGGGTCTGGAGAACCAGTTGTGGTGGTGGTGCGTTGAAGGCGTTACGTTCGAAGGTAGGAGAAACGTCTGTATTCTCCTCATACTCTTGACACATCAGTTTGTTGATCCTCCATCGCAGATTTTATCTTGGCCTCCGAGGCTGGGTTGTTTTCACAAGTGCGACTGGCCATCGTGTCTAGTAATAATTGATGAGCTTTGCCAAGCGCTGCAGCATGATGGCATCTACAGCATTCAAGTTCCCTATTACGTTTTGTGCATCGGATGTTTCTTTTTAAGTATTGTGTACAAGTTCCTCGGTAGATGACGGTAGGAGTTTTGTCAACAAACTGCAAGTGACTGGGTCCACTTGTAGAGGGGCGGAGCCGCATTACCCTCCACCATGACCGTGGTCAGAGGCCATGTTCCCCTAGCAGTAAATAGGGTACTGGGGAGTTTGACAGCTGCACAGGCTGCATTTTGGGGATGTGTAAAAAAAAGGCCTGGTCGAGGACCGGGCCGCGAGGACGCTAAGCCCGAGATCATCCCAAGATAACTTTCATGGAGTCTTGGCTGGCACACCGTTGTCTTATGAAAGAGTGAGAGTGGTGCCAGCTGGTCCGCAGACCGTTTACAGAAAGTGGAAAGTCGGTGGTGAAGGTTCATGTTCAAGTATGTTTGAGACAATAAAATACAATTTAAAGGATAGAGTAGCTTAAGCTATTTCTACCCCCTCTACTTTGTCCCCTCAAGGGGCCACAAATAATTAGTGCAAATCCATAAATCACAGTAACAATGAAGGTTAATATAATAAACACAACATAATTGTTACACTCTTTGGGCAAAATGCTTGTTGCTCCTAAGTATTCCAACTATCATACCATTATCACACATCCAAACAATTTGATGTGGTACACTAATTATTTCCTTATTTCTCTAGGTGTCAATAGGTTGAAACACTAATGCATAGTGATCTAAAGTGTGGGAGTGCGGAAATCTACATAATTTACACGTCTCGTCTATTTCATTGACATCAGCACCGTATTGCCAGAAATATTGTATCCTACTCTTAATCGCAAGTAAATTGAATCCTTCCAAGTAGTCTTCTGTATCAAGGACGAATGTGTATTTATTATTGCATAATTCTTAAGCATGTTACTGCTGTCCACCAATGACATTCTCTTAAATTTTACTTCCTCTTATATCGCCTTGATTCTAGTATTTGTTTGTTTGTTTTCTGACATGTAACATGGACGAAGTTTTTCTGAGGCTCTCTTCACTCTCTCAACTGCCTCATTCAACAATATCCCACATGTGAAGGGATACACATGAATCTTAATTGATACCATTTTGTTATAATGTCTTAACATTCTCTGTACACTCCATCACAATATTCTGGTTGTCTATTAAAGACTCCAACGCTCCTCTACTGTCTATAAAGAAACAAGCATTTTTACCACATTTAAACTACTGTAATCCTGCTAATACAACTTGGAGTTCAGCCTGCGTTGAAGAGTGAGTTAAGCGGCGTCCAATAATAGTACTTACAGTGCCGATGGAAGTGTACTCCCTAATAAAGACACCATCTTGCCTTTCCATCTCTAACTACTGACTCGTCACAATATACATATAGTGTGTTTACTGTAGGAAATGCTCTAATTATATAATCCTATGTTGCCCTCAGCTCCTTTCTCATACATATGTTCTTTAGCAGGGGAATAATTATTACATGTTACAATCCTCCCATGGTTATCTTGAGATGATTTCGGGGCTTTTTAGTGTCCCCGCGGCCCGGTCCTCGACCAGGCCTCCACCCCCAGGAAGCAGCCCGTGACAGCCGACTAGCACCCAGGTACCTATTTTACTGCTAGGTAACAGGAGCATAGGGTTAAAGAAACTCTGCCCATTGTTTATTACCGGCGACCGGGATCGAACCCGGGACCACAGGATCACAAGTCCAGTGTGCTGTCCGCTCGGCCGACCAGCCCCAGTGGTGGTGAGAATTGTATTAGACAAAACAATACATTCTGGAATAACATCATACGTTATAACATTAGAACATAAGGTATTCGTATATGCTCTTATTATACTTCAGCATACATTATTCATTACTTCCCACCTTTTGAACTGAGGACTAATTCATTAGCTCCCCATCTCTCGTTAATCTAATGGCAGAGGCTACATTTATCTCTGAAATTCTATCCCAAATACTCTTCAGATTCAATTCCAATCTCATTATTTAAATCATAGCAATTCTTGGGCATCCTAACATTATTCTCATGGCGTCATTTTGTACCTTCTCCAACTTGCCCAGTCTACCTTTTCCACAAAAAGAAATGACAGGTGCAGCATAGTCAATAAGGGAACTCACAGTACTGAAGTATATCATTCGTAGCGCAGTTACTCCCACTCTTTCTACAGCATGCCAAGGCCTTCGGAGGTTGTAATCTCTTCTGACATTGACCCAACAGTCTGTTCATCTCGTCTTCCAAATTCTCCAGGATTATATCCAACAAATTTGCTTAAATATTTATACATAACACATTCTATATTTTCATCATTTATTTCATCATCCATCATTTTCATCATTCAATATAATAGGCCTCCGATTTCTATATTTAAACTTTGTCTTCATTAACCACCAGTCCCATATGGTGACAGATTTCACAAATTATCCAACACAGTTTGAACCTTTGAAAAATCTTTGCTCTGACACAAACTATCATCGCCATATATGATCGGTGTTATCCATTTAAGTCTCTCGGATGCTATCCTTTTCATTAGTATATTAAACTGGGTGGGAGTCAACAATCATCCCTGAGGTGTGCCCAGTTCAAAAGATCTTTCACCTGACAAAACGTTCATAACACACTTGAGTCTTTCTTTCGAGATGATAATCCAGCGCAACAATCTCCCTTTAACACCAAGACCAGCTAGTTCATGTAAGATTGTTCAATGGCTCCTTGTAAATCAAGATTGATCAATGGCTCCTTGTAAATCAATAAAAATCTGTAGTAATCATTATCATTAGCGACACATGTAATAAGTCAGAAGTACGTTTGACTGAGGAACCCGAACAAGTTACTAGACAGCTGACCACCTATCATATATGTCTATTAAAAATTATTCTCTCCATTTTACAAAAACACGAGGTTAAGGACACGGGTCTGTACTCTCCATTGGCTTTATGGGTAAGGATGATCATAGCTTTTTCTATTTACTAGGAATACTGCCCTCCTCATAACTAACATTAGAGTCCTAACAGCGGGCTTTTCTCCATAATGGCAAGTTCATTAGGTATTTCATAAGTTACTCTATCCTCCCCAGGGGCGGTCGATTTCCAAACTTTAATCGCCATTATTAGCTCACCTCTGGAAATAACTGCAAGTGACATTCAACACAGTTACCTGCTGTAAATATAAAGTACTTTCTTAGATTTTTCTAAGAATGTAATGACTCTCTCGTTATAGTGGGCAATAAACAAAATTTGGCAGCTTCCACCCATTTATCTGAGAGACCGTTCACAATTCTTGTGGGTCAGGAAGTGCAACAAAATTATGCTTTTTACCCTTTATTTACATCTTAGCAGATTTCCTTCAAGTTTCTGGTACTCCTAAACTCTCTCTGCAAACTCCTGCAAAATTCTTGGTCCTAATTTCCTTTCTCGTCTCCCCACACAGCCTAACAACTCAATAGAGCATTCTTCCCTTTCTCAGTGCTGCCATTCCAATCCCTGTGAGCTCTCCTCCTTGTTAATGTCCACCCCTTAGCTTCTTGTCCTGTGTGGAATTTTCTTTTCTGGGGGATGCTTTTTTATACGTGATCTCCTTCTGTTCAATGTCGCATTAAATATCCACCTTCTTAATTAGATCTTCATGAAATGCTTCTGCCGAAACTGGCTTAAAAGTATCATACCAAGAATAAATTAATATGACCAACAAGACCCCTTAATTCTCTCCCAATGAACCCTAACCTTTTCCTCTGAAGGCTGGAATTTTTTTCTTTGTTTTATTCGTAATGCAAAATGAACACTTAGCATCTCATCTACAGCAAGACAAATCCCCTCTATGCCCCCCCCCCACCATTTATCAAACAAGGATAATCTAAACTCACTCCCTGCAGATAAGTAGGAGAGGGCTCGCCCACCAGTTGAGCGTCTGTTTCTGCAAAAACTGGTACCATCTGCAACCGTTACTATTTGCTTTACCCCCTTGATCCTAAAGCTCGATGTTTGGCATTAAAATTCCCTATCACAAGCGTATCTTCATAAAAGAAATAATCTGGGGAGTATCTTAAATCAAAGGAGTTATCAGAGATGTATAGATTGAAGATATATAATTATCGGTTTGTAATTGAATCTGAAAACTTATACTTTCAGTACGTTTATATATCTCGGGTATCTTGGTTATCACAGCAAGTATGGTATATTGACACACGAGACTTCCCTAATTTCACACATCAGCATGTAAGTGAAAACCTTTATAGCCGTTTTTGTGATAGGGCTTCTACCATCCCTATCTCCAGTTTCCTGGAGTGCTACTATGCAATATTATGAGTATAATAGTGTACATCCACCGCTCAACATTTAAACCCTCCCCAGTAGGTGTCGAGGTCGAGGGAGGGGGAAGACGCATCGTGCGCGCTCCGTCAAATTCGTGGCATTAACCGGGATTTCTTAGGACTACTGCCATGGATTACTGATTACAGACATAAGTGTATAGTGACCCGCTGGAAAATTGAAAAATAGTCATTAACAATAGAACTTTGTGTTAAATAGAGAATAAACGGGAGACCACGTGTGAGCCAGTGCACGAGGCTTGTGTACATGCGTGTATGAGAAAAAATAGTGAACGGTGTTCGTGGAACAGTGAAGTGGAACGGGTATCACAACAACATATAAGTTGGAAGTGAAGGAAAATCGTGCATAGAATATTATAAATATAGAATACTAGAAATATAGAATAGTGGCAAGAGGCGGGAAATCAGTGGTTACAAATCGAGTAACTGGAACTGGTGACATTACTGGGGCAACAAGAGGTCTTCTTCTTCTTGAGAATAGGTGCAGTTTGCATGAAGGGTTAACCCTCCCGATGACTGCACCGACAGACGTAGGAGATGCGTTGACGGTTAGGAGAAGAAAGTCAAAAGCGGTAGATGTGATGGGCCGTAGAGAGAGGAGAGGCGGCGAAAACTGAGTCGAACGTTAGAGGAGACACCCCGCACCGGGGGGCGGGGCGTCGCGGTCACGGTGGCAGCCACGCACGGCTTAGCAGTGTGTGCAAGACGGGAACTAATACTTCTCCGGAAACTTGTATATCGGAAAGCGCAAGCAGTACGCTTCCCAAATCACCCGCTCGTCAACGGGCAGCCGGCCACTAGGCAGCGCCCTCGGCTGAGACATCCTATCCGGCACCCGATACACAAACTCCTTCACCCGCGACACCCAGATAGTGGACGAGCACCACGGGATCGGAAGCACCCGGGCATCTCGATAAGGGCCAACTCCGGACCCTCACAGGGCACGACTCCAGCAGACGGAACCAGGCAATCCCCAGACCGGAGCAAGGAAGGAGGGGATACAGCAGGGGATGCAGGCGCGGCACCGACCCCACCACCGGGCACAGGACCCGAGGCCCCCCGGCGCACATCTTTCCGCAACATCACGACGAGGTCCCGATCATCAGGGACAACCCCCCACTGCGGAGATCCAACAGCAGGAGACGCAGGAGGAGAGGCACAGGTAGCAACTTCGGAGTCTCGCACAGCACCAAATCCTCGGAGGGGGCGCCAGATCATCATACTCCCCCACCTCCTCCCAAGGCACACCACGAGGGGGAGACACACTCCGAGCCCGCCGTGAACGCTTCGAGACAGGTCGCACCACACCACGCCCAGCAGGCCCCGCCGCAGGCACGGCCACCATCTTCACATCCACACAGGTCACACCAGCACTGTCCGAAGAGTCCACAGAGGCCACATCACCCACACTGTCCACATCATCCAGGGAAACAGCCTCAGAACACCGACGCGCACGCTTCGGCAAAGGGATGGAAAGAGCGAACTACAGTTGTCAGCACACACAGGCACGGCAGGCAAAGCAGAACCCGTATTCCCGGGAGCCGGTATCACATCCACAGGCGGGACATGGACCTCCACCGGGACATCCTGCACAACACGCAGCTCAGGCGACGGCCCAACACCCACACACACCGGCTCAACATCCCCAGGGGCCACAGCAGGCACCAGACGGGTCGTGCAGGCCGTAGAATTCACCTCAACAGGCGGAGCAGCAGACAGGCAACCAGGCGCCGCAGGCACAGTACCCACTCCATCCTCAGAACCGTCCGAAGTAACAAGGGTGGGAATCCTCCGCACGAAAAACATGCACCCGACCAGCTGCTCCCACGTCGCACGCTGCAGCCAGATGACCCTCGTGACCACACCGATAACAGGTGCGCGGTTGACCCCGATACTGGCAGTGGAGCGTGTATCCCAACACGGATATCGACGACGGTACACTACACTTCAGCGACATCGTCAGGGTGCGGGAGCCGTCAAGCATACCAACACAGTGCCCGGCAACGACCCTGTTCCAACGAACACTTAACACTGTCCCAAACCGTTCGAAACAGGAGGTCAAAAAGTCGTCCTGAAATTCGAAGGGGGCGCCATGCACCGCCACAGACGTCAAGGTGACACTAAGATTCACTACCTTAACGGAGCCAGCAGTATCAGGGAGGGGTAAACACGCCCCTCACACCGCTCGAGAAACGCCTGAAAGGCAGCCTGGAGGCGGAACTTTACCACAGCACGGTTGCCCTGAAGCAGCTGGATGCCCACCAGGTCCGACAGCTGCACATGAAGCACGTCCACCAGGGCGACACCAACCAATGGATGGTCTACTGGTACCGTAAACGCCAGACCAGCCGACAATGTCCTCTTCACTGGGGGGCGAGAAGTCCCCATGGCTAAGCAAACGTCACCCTGTCAGTGGCAGACCACCACCAGCAGGGCAAACCAGCAATCACCCAACGTAAACACTAGCCAGTGCGAGAGACCTCAGGAGCGTCCGACCTGGCCGGTGGTCACCACGCAACTCCAACAAGTCACCTGCACCGACTGGGGAGCAGCCTCGTTACCTACGGCTAAGTACTCTGCCTATATACTTTGAACAAAACAACATACATAAATTAAAATAACGGTTACATATAATATAAATATTAAACATATAAATATATATACATATAATTTTATAGAGTTAAAAGGACTGACATCACAAGTGATCCATACAGTGAACCACAAATACAATACAATACATCAAACAATGGAGAGGTGTGGTGAGTGTTCGGGAGCACGAGGAAAACGTCATGTAGGCGTTAAGTGTTGCATTTGTAACATAAGATTCCACTGGATGTACAGAAGTATCTCCCGGATGCACGAAAAGGCAAGGAGTTTCTGGGTTTGCAAGAATGACAGATTAATGTTAGAGAACATAACTACACTGATGAAAAACATTCCCGAGTCAGAGATTATCATTCACAGACAAGCTACCAGTGATATAGGCGGACTGGGAAAGACAACATTGGTTAACGATCAAAACCCAGGAACAGATATTTAGAGAACCGCAGCAGTAATGGGAGGAAGAGGGTATTGTAGTACAGGATAGCAGCAATATTGCAGAGCCAGGTAATATAAAAGATGAGAGCACAGTGAGACAGAGTGCATAAATGAAGGAATTGGACGAAAGCGGAGATGGCTCCAATAAAGAGGTAGACAAGACAGACACAGATATAAATACCTTGAAAAAAGCAAAACCGGAAACACATTTGCAAATTTTACGCTGAAGGAATATGCAAATATGGAAAATTGGAACAAATGCCATTTTCTGCATCCTCGAAAATGCAGGAACATGTTGGGGAGGCGTACATGCCGTTTTGGAACAGGGTGTAGATACTTCCACCCAAATTATGTCAATCCTCAATTAGGGACAAAAAAGCTACAATCTTCAGTGTCCGGAATTCCACGTGAGAGGTACACAGGTTATAGACGGGAAGATCAATATAAGAACATAAGAACAAAGGCAGCTACAGAAGGCCTATTGGCCCATACGAGGCAGCTTCCTATTTATAACCACCCAATCCCACTCATATACATGTCCAACCCATGCTTGAAACAATCGAGGGACCCCACCTCCACAATGTTACGCGGCAATTGGTTCCACAAATCAACAACCTGTACTGAACCAGTATTTACCCAAGTCTTTCCTAAATCTAAACTATACAATTTATCCCATTGTTTTCGCGTTCTGTCCTGTATTGATACTTTCAATACCCTATTAATATCCCCTTGTTATGTCCATTCATCCACTTGTAAACTCTATCATGTCACCCCTAACTCTTCGTCTTTCCAGTGAATGCAAATAAGCTTTGTTAATCTTTCTTCATATGAAGATTTCTAATTTGGGAATTAACTTAGTCATCCTACGCTGGACACGTTCAAGTGAATTTATATCATTCTATAATATGGCGACCAAAACTGAACTGCATAATCTAAAAGGGGCCAAACCAGAGCAAGATATAGCTTGAGAACCACACAAGTGTCTTGTTATTACGCTGCGATAATAAATCCGAGTGTCCTATTTGCCTATTACGAACATTTATGCATTGATCCTTTGTTTTAAATTCTTACTAATTATAACTCGGATCCCTTTCGCAATCCGACTTCGCAATCTCAACACCATCTAGCTCGTATCTTGTAACTCTATCATCATTACCTAGCCTCAGAACTTTACATTTATCAGCATTAAACTGCATCTGCCAGTCCTTGACCATTTCAAAACCCTATCTAGATCAACTTGAAGTGATAGAGTCCTCCTCCGAATTAATTTCCCTACCGATTTCGTATCATCGGCAAATTTGCAAATGTGCTACTCAAACCTGAATCTAAATCATATAATATTATAAAAAACAGAGGTCCCAGGACAGAGCCTTGAGGCACTCCACTTACAACATTTTCCCACTCGACTTGAACTCCATTTTATACTAACTCTAGTTTCCTTTGGTAATAGCCATGCCCTAATCCTGCTTAATATAGCACCCCCAATTACATGAGCCTCTATCTTTT
>WNGS01071636.1:41370-53462 GCA_020271785.1 Procambarus virginalis | reverse complement strand
CCCCGTTTCCAGTGACTTACTATACACTATGGAGAGTGGTAAGCAAAGTGCTCCTGCACACTCTTTCAATACCCATGGCGAGATTCCATCCGGCCCAACAGCTTTTCTCACATCCAGCTCCAATAGGTGCTTTTTGACCTCATCTCTTGTAATTTCGAACCTATCCAAGGTCACCTGGTTTGCTGCCACCTCTCCCAGCGCCGTGATATCTCCCTGTTCTATTGTAAAGACCTCCTGGAACCTTTTGTTGAGTTCTTCACACACCTCTTTGTCATTCTCTGTGTACCTGTCCTCGCCCACCCTAAGTTTAATCACCTGTTCCTTCACTGTTGTCTTCCTCCTGATGTGACTGTGTAGTAGCTTTGGTTCAGTCTTGGCTTTGTTAGCTATATCATTTTCATACCTTTTCTCAGCTGCTCTTCTCACACTGACATACTCGTTCCTGGTTCTCTGGTATCTCTCTCTACTTTCTGGTGTTCTGTTATTACGAAAGTTCCTCCATGCCTTTTGTTCAGCTCTTTTGCTTTCATACATTCCCTATTAAACCACGGATTCTTCCTTTGCTTCTCTGTTTTTTCCTGTTGGGCTGGGACAAACCTGCTTACAGCCTCCTGACATTTTTGGGTGACATAGTCCATCATGTCTTGTACGGACTTGGTTCCGAGTTCTGTGTCCCAATGTATATCCCATAGGAATTTATTCATCTCCTCATAGTTTCCCTTTCTGTACGCCAGCCCTTTGGTTCCCAGTTCTTTTTTGGGGGTGATAATTCCTAGCTCAACCAGGTACTCAAAGCTCAATACACTATGATCACTCATTCCCAAGGGGGCTTCCAACTTAACTTCCCTTATATCCGACTCATTTAGGGTAAATATCAAATCCAGCAAGGCTGGTTCATCCCCTCCTCTCATTCTTGTCGGTCCCTTGACGTGTTGACTTAGAAAGTTTCTTGTTGCCACATCCAGCAGCTTAGCTCTCCACGTGTCTGGGCCTCCGTGTGGGTCTCTGTTCCCCCAATCTATCTTCCCATGGTTGAAGTCTCCCATGATTAGAAGTCTGGATCCGTTCCTGCTAGCCACAGAAGCTGCTCTCTCTATTATATTGATGGTGGCCATGTTGTTTCTATCATATTCCTGTCTGGGTCTTCTGTCATTCGGTGGGGGGTTATATATGACTACTATTATAATTTTCTGTCCTCCAGTTGCAATGGTGCCTGATATGTAGTCCCTGAAACCTTCACAGTTCTGAATTACCATCTCTTCGAAACTCCAACCTTCTCTTAGTAGCAAAGCCACACCACCTCCTCCTCTCCCTTCTCTCTCTTTCCTCACTACATAGTAGCCCTGTGGAAACACTGCATTTGTTATGATTTTCGTTAGCTTTGTTTCTGTGAGTGCTATTATGTCTGGGTTTTCTTCTAGTGCCCACTCTCCAAGTTCACTAGTTTTATTTGTAATCCCATCTATGTTAGTGTACATCGCCTTGAAGCTCACTTTCTTCTGTTCATTTACATATCCCTTTCTTGGCGAGTATTCTACTGGTGTGGGAAGCTGTTCCGTGGGTGAGAGGATCTGTGAGGTGGTTTGCAGGGTCGCAGAGGGTTTTGGGGTGGGGGGTGGGGTTTAAGGGAAGGGGGAACGGGTAGGGTGTGGGTTAAGGAGATAGGGGGGACATGGAGGATACGGGGTGAGGGGGGAGGAGGAATAGGGAGGGTATGGGATGAAGGGGAAGGGGGACTGGGGGGAAAGGTGGGAGGGGGACATGATGGGAATGGGGATGGGTTGTCGGGGTCAGAATGGGGGGTGGGGGGAGGGAGGGTTGGGTGGGGGCAGGTAGGAGGAGAAGGAAGGGTTTCTATGCAGAGGGGGTTGGTGGTGTTGCCCCCCCCTCTGGTGTTGCTGGGATGCTGGTTTTGGGTTCCCCTCTTGTCTCTGGGACTGCTGTGTTGGGGCTGTGATTTCCTGGTTTGCTCCTCTCTCCCTGCGCTTCCTCCTTGCCTCTGCTGCCCTGGCTCTCTCCTCCTTCGTCCTGTCCCTCTGCAGGAATACTTGTTTGTATCCCTCCACATGTTGGAGACGACTCTTCTTTTCTAGAATATCCTCCTTTGTGGTTTCGTTTGCAAACACCACCTTTATAAGTCGGTTTCTGTCCCTGTTGTACCAGCCCAACCTGAAAACCTTCTCAATGTTGTGTGCAGCCTCTTCCATCTGTAACCCCTTCAGTAGCCCATGTACTGCCTCTCTATCCTTGCCATTCCATTCTTGCCTGTTGGATCCTTCCTGTTCTTTGATGCCTACAACTACCACTGATCTCTTTCTCTCCAGCAGTTGAGTGGTGCACCTTGCTGCTTCCTGTGAGGTAGCAGCTTGCATGGCTACCTCCCTCACTGTGGCCATTGCTTCTGAGCTCTTTTTCAATATGTCCGCAAATGCGTCAGGTACTGAGGCATTTCCTTCCAATGTAACATTCCCACCTTCCCTTTGGATGATAATCTGATGCTCGGTCTCTTTATTTTTCTCTGTGAGAGATTTGATCTCCTCCCTTGCTGATGTCAGCTCACTTTGCAGGTTGTTAATTGTAATCCTCATTTCATTCATCTCCCTCCTAAATTCCTCCAGTGCTTGGTGTAGCAATTCTTGCGTTTGTTCCCCTGGCTGCTTCCCATAACCCTGCTTCGGCCTCCTGCCATTTTGCCCCTTGTCAAGAGAGGTAGCAAGGGAGAGAGAGATCAAGAGAGCAAAAGAGAGAACAGGAGAGACCCAGAGAGAGCGAACAAGAGAGAGGAGAGAGAGAGCAAGGGAGAGAGAGAGCAGAGAGCAAAAGAGAGAACAGGAGAGACCCAGAGAGAGCAAACAGAGAGAGAGAGAGAGCAAGAGAGAGAGAGCAAGCGAGAGAGAGCAAGAGAGAGAGAGAGAGAGAGAGAGAGAGAGAGAGAGAGAGCGTGTGTTCCTGGGATGGGGTTGAGAGGTGAGGTAAGGTCAGCTTACGGCAGGTAGAGTGAGGGAGGATTATGGGAGGTTTTTTATCCTTTTCCACGAAATGTGTTAATCAGGGGCGCGTGTGTGTGGGGTGTGGGGTGCGTGTGCGCGTGCGTGCGTGCGTGAGTGTGTCCGTAGTTCTCGTAAGCGGTAACTTCTACCCAATGAGCCACGCTGAGATTTTAATGAAATATAATATCCTGAACAAGAATTTGATACTATATTACCTCACACTGTACACCTGATTAATTGACCAGAAAGGCGGGTACCTACCAGATTGTTTCTCGTTCACACAACTAGATGAGTGATGACATATGGTCGATGATGATGCTCCGTCGTCGGCTTCCACTAGGTGATTCACTAAGGTGTTCTTCTATCTACACAAACTCTGGAGTCAGTCACTGTATCGTTGTGTTGCGGTTCACTAATTTACTGTGTGTAATTGTGTGTGTGTGTGTGTGTGTGTGTGTGTGTGTGTGTGTGTGTGTGTGTGTGTGTGTGGTGTGTGTGTGTGTGCGTGTGTTAGATAAAAATATATGTTGTTTAGATATGATGGAGGAAAAGAGGTCGAGAGTCGGTACGTTAGACAACCAATGCTTAGAAAGGCGGGGTCCAAGAGCTAACAGCTAAATCCTGCAAATAATAAATCAAAATATTTAATACACACACATACATGTTTCACATGAATTTGGCTGAGGGCGACCACAGATGGTCTCGACGGGGCAGGAAGTCGGCGGTTGCTCAAAGGCCTCCCTCATCCTCCACGTACCTGAGGATTTTTCCGGCTTAATTTTAAACGGAAGTAATGTCTTGGCATTTACGGCTTCAGCGGGTGGGTGGGCCAATGGGGTTTATTACACTATGAGCAAAAAACAATCGCCTGTTCTCTATTTTATATTGCCACTTGTTGACCTTGAAGCTGTTGCACACAAGGGGATTAATATCTGGATTAATATCTTTCAATATTTCCAGTATTTTTAAAGGTATTGTTTAAATACCGAAGATACTGTTATTGGACACCGATTAATTGACAATGTCTAAACAACGCAGGCTGAAGATGTGCGTGGCTCCTGCTACTGCAATGATGCTCATTTGCTTTTCAATGATGCACCTTAGTTGCCCCCCCCTCTCTAACTTACCGTTCTAAATACCCCTTCTCCATCTTCCGCAAACATTCCCCCATCACACATCTCTCCCCTTCAACAACTAGTCAATTAGCACCCTTGTGTTTGGTATACAGGTTTCTGCGTATCCTATTCTCGAGTGACCTGACCCGCGCTCCGGCTTGTTAATTGTTTTTAACTTACTGTATTCTAATTTTCTCTTCCCCCCACCCTTTCTCCACCCTTTCTTCTTCCCGCATATTCTGTAATTACTATCTTCTGATTTAGGGCTTCTATCCCTCTAACTATTTTCTTAGCATCAGGGCTTAGCTGAAATAGGAGTTCTCCAAAACTCATTTTCGTAATTTCAGGGTGAAGAAAAGAGGTGAATTACTATAGAATGTATTACACTTATTTATACAATTTGCACAACGTTTCGAACCTCCATGGTTCATTCTCAAGTGAAGCGACTTTACAATGCTGGTTGATTTTATACCCACACTGGGTCAGGTGATAAGACAATAAAGATGAAAACATGGGGGGATACATAAGGGACAAATGTGGAGTGAAACATCACGGGAAACATCTCCCGTCACGCAGGGTGCAGTTGCACCTCCACAGATCTCCAGTATCATCTATTGATACTGGTAATGGCTCAAAAGGGCCACCACTTACGGGCTATTCATGCCCGTGCCACCTTTTGGGTGGCTTAATCTTCATCAATCAATCGAATAGAAGACACGGGAGGCATCTCCCGTCACGCAGGGTGCAGTCGCACCTCCACAGATCTCCAGTATCAGCTATTGATACTGGTAATGGCTCAAAAGGGCTACCACTTACGGGCTAATCATGCCCGTGCCACCTTTTGGGTGGCTTAATCTTCATCAATCAATCAATCGAATAGAAGACGACCATTTGGTCCGGGAGACATCTCCCGTCACGCAGGGTGCAGTTGCGCCTCCACAGATCTCCAGTATCATCTTTTGATACTGGTAATGGCTCAAAAGGGCCACCACTTACGGGCTATTCATGCCCGTGCCACCTCTTGGGTGGCTTAATCTTTATCAATCAATCAATCAGTGAAACATAAGAACATAAGAATAGAGGTAACTGCAGAAGGCTTATTGGTCTATACGAAGCAGCTCCTATCTACATACAAAGATTAATCAAGTGTAATTGGCCTGTTATGTTGAACATTGTCTTCTGTGTTGGCATCGTTATGTTCTGGTCTTGTCCTTACTCTCATGGTGGGTAGAGAAAATAGTTCCGTGATTTGGGTGTTCATGGTAGGTTGTTCTATTCTTATGTGAATTGCTTCAAGAATTTGTAATCTTCTTGCATCTTGGGTTTTGTCTATTATACATGTATTTTTGTTCAACATTTCTCTTGTTAGAGTGATGTCATGAGCTTGTCTCATGTGATTCCTAGGGGCACCGGATTGAAGATGGCATGTCAAACGCCTCGTCAGCTTGGTCGACGTCATACCTATGTACTTAGATTGAAGGTTACATCCTTCGTGGGGGCAAGTGTACATGTATACAACGCTTGACTGCTGTAGAGGGTTCTCTGTCGGCTTCGGGCTGTTTTTGATAAGGAGTTCGGAAGCCTTCTTGGTTTTGTTGACCAGACCACACACTAGAAGTTGAAGGGACGACGACGTTTCGGTCCGTCCTGGACCATTCTCAAGTCGCTTGTGATGAGGAGGTAGAGAACGGGAATAAATAGGCAAGAGAGAGGTGAGGAGGAAAGTAAGGTGTAGAGAATAGTAGTAATAATGAGAACTGCAAAAGGCCTATTGGCCCATACGAGGCAGCTCCCATTATAACCACCGAAGGAAAGGTAATAGGAATAAGCAGAGGATAGCAAGGGAGTGTAGGAGAAGACAATGAACAGAAAAAGGGGAGAAGAGAGAAAGAAAAGGAAAGAGAAAGAAAGATAAATGGAAGGGGTAAGCTTATGTTAAGTCACGTTTGTTAGAAAGATTAGAGCATTTGAGTATGTACTGTGAAAGGGAAGAGTCCACAGCAACAAAGCCAGGACTCAAGTTCATGTTGGGTACATTGTGTATAAGAGCCGATTCTACAAGACGGCGTCTGTGAAGAGTAGAGGCAGGAAAGATTATTTTGGAGGAAGACCAATCAATGGGATGATTAGAATCCCTCACATGGCAGAAGAGAGCATTGTTAGTGTCTGCAGACTTAACACTTCTCTTGTGTTCTTTAAGTCTGTCATTCAGTGTACGGCCAGTTTCGCCAAAGTATTGGAGAGGACAAGATGAACAGGAAATAGAGTAGACACCAGCAGCATTGGAAGCAGGAGGAGCAGTGTGAACTAGATTGCTACGAAGTGTGTTAGTTTGTCGAAAGGCGAGTTTAATGTCAAGAGGACGAAAGGTATTGGTAAAAGTTTTGAGTTCAGATATGAAGGGAAGGCATAGTACAGTGCTACTAGTGTTGGAAGCAGGTTTAGGATGAAAGAAATTTCGTTTAGCTTGAGAGTAGGCAGAGTTGATGAAATGCAAAGGATAACCAAGGCGAGAGAATGATTTGTAGATAAAGGAAATTTCAGAATCAAGAAGCTGAGGGTCGCTGATGAGTAGAGCGCGGAGGAAGAGAGAGACGAGGACACCTTTCTTAACAGAATGAGGATGGTAGGAAAAGAAGTGAATGTACATGCCACTATGCATGGGTTTACGGTAGACAGAGAAAGAGAACCCAGACACAGAGCTGTGAACATGAACGTCATGAAAAGGAAGGAGGGAATTAGATTCCCACTCAACTTTGAAATGGATAGAAGGAGCCAGATTGTTAAGAGAGGCGAGGAAAGGCTGGAAAAGATTAAGGTCATGAGGCCATAAAGCAAAAATGTCATCAACATAGCGAAGCCAGAGAGAGGGACGAGTATCAATAGAAGGAAGAAGAACAGTTTCGAAGTATTCCATGTAGAAATTAGCAAGAACAGGGGAGAGAGGGGAACCCATAGCGACACCGAAAGTTTGAGTGTAATATTTACCGTTAAAAGAGAAAGAGTTAGATTCAACACAGAGTCTAATGAGATCGAGAAAAACGTCAGTGGGAAGTGGGAGAGGAAGGAGGCCCTCTGACGCCTTCCGTCTAAGGAAAGAGAGAACGTCATCGAGCGGAACATTAGTGAACAGAGAGTCGACATCAAGACTAAGCATCTTACAAGAGGGTTGCAGGCGCAGTCTTTGAGAATGGTCCAGGACGGACCGAAACGTCGTCGTCCCTTCAACTTCTAGTGTGTGGTCTGGTCAACATACTTCAGCCACGTTATTGTGACTCTTCGCCTGCTTCTTGGTTTTGTAGAATATTATCAGGTTTATGTTTTGGTTACGAGTAATGCTTTTTACTCCTTTACGGACTATTTCTTTCATTATTCTTTCCTCTTTTATATGTTCACTGTGCATGGTGATTTGTAATATAATTTTATTGTAGGTATTGTGGTTTCTGTTCTAGGTTCTGGATTATACCAACGGTCCAAGTGTCTTCTTATAGCAGCATTTATTTCCGCGTTGCTATATCCGTTGTTCACCAATACCTGAGTTACCTGAGTTACTCTTTCAAACTCTCTACTCACGTTGCTCCATTCAGAGCAGTGGGTAAGCGCTCGACGAATATAAGCATTGAGAACACTGGCTTTGTATCTTTGGGGGCACTCACTTCTACCGTTCAGGCATAATCCTATGTTGGTGGGCTTGGTATATACGTTGGTGCTTAAAGAGGTTCCTGTTTTTGTTATTAGTACATCCAAGAATGGCAGACTGTTATTTTCACTATTTTCATGTGTAAATCGGAGTACTGACTCTCTCTCTAGATGTCTTTTTAGGTCAATTAGTTCATCTGAGTCTTTTACTATTACGAATGTGTCATCTACATAACGGCAATATACAGTTGGTTTTTGTCTGCTACTAAAGACCCTGTCTTCGATGGTTCCCATGTAAAAATTAGCAAATAAAACTCCTAAGGGAGTAAACTCCAATGCAACTCCGTCTATTTGTAAATACATGTCTCCTTGTGGACTGATGAAAGGGGCTTCCTTTGTACATGCTTCGAGAAGACTCTTCAAGTGTGGCTCAGGTATGTCTAATTTGTGGGTGCTCTCGTCTCTGTATACTCTGTCCAGTATCATTCCTATGGTTGTGTCGACTGGGACGTTGGTAAATAAGGATTCGACGTCCAGGGAAGCAATGATTCCATTGGGCTGGGTAGATTTGATTAATTCTAGGAAATCTGCTGATGATTGTAGACTATACTTACTTGGAGTGTATGGAGTTAGGAGTTCATTGAGTTTCTTTGCCAGGAAATAAACGCTGATATAAGAAGACACTTGGACCGATAGTATAATCCAGAACCTAGAACAGAAACCAAGGTATTAATTAGCTAAACGCTAATTAATTAATTGGGGTTCTACTAACCAAAAACATTTACGTCCTCTCATTACTCAACACAAAGCTGCTATTAGGACAATATCCAACTCTGGCCCCAGACATTTGAGTAGGGGTACCGACTCGGTACCCCTACTCAAATCTCTGAATATGTTAGATATTAAGTCACTGCACATTCTCTCATGTGTATATTCCATCTTCAAGTATTGATGTTAAGGACTTTCTTACAGGTAACTATCCACAGTCTCTGTACCTAAAGCCTAATAATTCCACTGACGTCAATGAGATAATCCTTTCCCTTAAAACCAAGTCTAGTGCCCTTGATGAGATACCAACTTTAATTTACAAAAAAGCCTCCAGATCTTTAGCCCCTGCTATTGCATTGCTCTTCAACAAGTCACTCGAACTCCAAACCTTTCCAGATATTCTAAAGCAAGCGAGAGTAACCCCTGTCCACAAATGTGGTGATCTCACAGATGTTAACAACTACAGACCTATTTCAATCCTGCCTAATTTGTCAAAAATATTTGAAAAACTAATCTACAAGCAGCTTTACTCTTATCTAGCCAAACACAATATACTTAGCTCCTGTCAATATGACTTCAGACCCAAAAAAGCACTAACGATGCACTTATTAGTATGATTAACTTGATTCATGCAGCTCTTGATAAAAATGAGTTCCCTGTTGGGTTATTTGTGGACCTGCGTAAGGCTTTTGACACTGTCAACCACCAAAACCTTCTTCTTAAATTACATCATTAAGGAGTCAGAGGACACTCACTGCAATACCTCAAATCTTACCTTACTGACAGGCTCCAGTATGTTTCTGTGAATAATTCAATTTCCCCCACCCTACCCATTAACATTGGTGTTCCTCAGGGCAGCATACTTGGTCCTCTCCTCTTTCTCATGTACATTAATGACCTTCCAAATGCCTCCCAACACCTCAAACCAATTTATTTGCTGACGACACAACCTTCATTTACTCCAGTCCTGACCCCCTTGCTCTAAATGCCACAGTAAATACTGAGCTAAATAAAGTCCATCTTTGGCTAACTGCCAACAAACTCACCCTTAACATTGACAAAACTTTCTATATTCTGTTTGGCAATAAATCCTCTAATCAAATAAATATCAAAATAAACAATACCCAAATTTGTAACAAATTAGATGGCAAGTTCCTTGGCGTTCTCATTGACCACAAGCTGAATTTCCAGGGACACATTCTAAATATATAAAAAAAAGTTTCAAAAACTGTTGGCATTCTTTCTAAGATCAGATATTATGTACCCCGACCTGCCCTGGTGACTCTATTACTCCCTCATCTATCCATATCTCAACTATGGTATTTGTGCTTGGGGTTCTACTACCCAAAATCATTTACGTCCTCTAATTACTCAACACAAAGCTGCTATTAGGACAATATCCAACTCTGGCCCCAGACATCACTCGGTACCCCTACTCAAATCTCTGAATATGTTAGATATTAAGTCACTGCACATTCTCTCATGTGTATCTTACATATATAAAACGCTGAACTGTAATGCCAATCCTGACCTCAAAAGCTTCATTGAAGGTTCTAACAGAACCCATGAGCACCACACCAGAAATAAATGCAGTTTTGATATTCTAAGAGTACGGCTTAATCAAACTAGAAATGCTCTACAAATCAAGGTACCAGAATGTGGAATGACCTTCCCAACCATGTTAAAGACTGTACCTCTCTTAACCAGTTTAAGATAAAAACGAAACACTACCTAATAAATTCCCTGTAACCAACCTTACCCCTCTATTGTCAACCCATGTCTGTTATTTTTTTTAATGAACGCTGTTTGTCGACCTATTGTATTTGTGCTGATTTTTCAGTCATGTTCCCCCCTTTTTTTATCTTTATTTGTATTTGTTCGCAACACATTTTATTCTTAATACTCAATTAGTATTAAGTATTAAATATTAATGTTTTTCCTGCCCGAAACGCATTGCGTAATAGTGGCTTTAGGCATTGTATGTACTAGCTCTATCTAAAAATCGATCAATTTATGTAAAATCACTTGTATGAATGTACCTTACCTGAATAAACATATTTATATTTATTTATTTATTTAATTGCATTATATTGTCGTTTTAATAGTGAACACGTACAAATATACGAAACGTCCAAAGCTGGTGTCCGAAGTGGTAAAATATTAGTGTGCGATGTTGTCAATGTACGGTGTGTCTAAGCTGCCACTTTTATAAAACTACAAATATCTTCGGTTTTACTTACTTAAAAATATATGTCTGGTAAAGGTTTTATATAATGCTCCTATTTCTGTCTTTCTTCTCACTAATAAACATTTAAGTTATCAAGATGTTTTCAACCATATTTTTTCGGCGTTCCACTATTCCAGCATGGGTGGCCATTTTGAAAACGGGATGCTTGGGTTAACCCAACTGATACTTGGGTCAGTTCCATTATGGTTCGGAGCACATCCACTATGGGAGAGCTGTTTCCTTCAAAAAGTATAATCGTGTAGCATTATGTTTAAAGAAACACTTCCATGTACATTCTTTGATTGAAAAAGATGATGATAAATACAAGTCTTAATTGTAAATGGCCAGTTAAAAACAAAAATAAGAAGTAGGAAAAATGATATGTGGAACTAGACAAAAACATGGAACGCTTAGGTGATGAGAGGGTAAACAACCGGCGCCATTTAGCAGCACCACAACCGGTGATGTCCAGCACAAGTATCAAGGGAAAACCTTGACACAAACTGCACCTACCATAAAGAAAAAGCACCGCCATTGACCGCCAAGTGCTCACATCAAGTCTAACTCTAAGAAACAACACTCAAGCCTTGACGCTTCTCCCAACATCCGGGGGAGAAAACCTTAACACAAACTGCACCTGTCATAAAGAAGATGAAGACTCACCAGTGTCCACAGTGTCCGAAGGTATTCCCCGTCCTAGAAGTGTGAAGACTCACATGTTAGTGCATTCAGGTGACAGACCTCACGAATGTCCAGATTGGGAAGAGATTCAGTCATCGTGGAAATATGAAGGCTCACAGGATGGTGCATGCGGATGAGAGACCTTTTCAATGTGCCGAGTGTGGCAAAAATTTAGATTACGTGGAACTATAATACAGCACATGTTAGTGCATTCAGGTGACAAACCTCACGAGTGTCTAGAGTGTAGGAAGAGATTCAGTCGTCTTGGAATTATGAAGTCTCACATGTTAGTGCATTCAGGTGACAAACCTCATGAATGTCCTGAGTGTGGGAAGGGATTCAGTCGTCTTGGAGATATGAAGCGTCACATGTTAGTGCATTCAGGTGACAAACCGCATGAGTGTCCAGATTGTGGGAAGAGATTCAGTCGTCCTGACAATATGAAGACTCACAGGATGGTGCATGCGGATGAGAGACCTTTTCAATGTGCCGAGTGTGGCCAAAAATTTAGAGATCGTGGAACTATAATAAGGCACATGTTAGTGCATTCAGGTGACAAACCTCACGAGTGTCTAGAGTGTGGAAGAAATTCAGTCGTCTTGGAGATATGAAAACTCACATGTTAGTGCATTCAGGTGACAAACCTCACGAGTGTCCAGAGTGTGGGAAGAG
>WNGS01071636.1:20874-32142 GCA_020271785.1 Procambarus virginalis | reverse complement strand
ACAGCGTTGAATAAAAAAAAAAAAAAATAAGACATGGGTTGACAATAGAGGGGTAAGGTAGGTTACAGGGAGTTTATCAGGTAGTGTTTAGTTTTAATCTTAAACTGGTTGAGAGAGGTACAGTCTTTAACATGGTTGGGAAGGTCATCCACATTCTGGGGCCCTTGATTCGTAGAGCATTTCTAGTTTGGTTAGTCGTACTCTTGGAATATCAAAACTGTATTTATTTCTGGGTGTGGTGCTCATGGGTTCTGTTACAGCTTTCAATGAAGCTTTTGAGGTCAGGATTGGCATTACAGTTCAGCGTTTTATATATGTAAGATACACATGAGAGAATGTGCAGTGACTTAATATCTAACATATTAGAGATTTGAGTGGGGTACCGAGTGTGTCTGGGGCCAGAGTTGGATATTGTCCTAATAGCAGCTTATTTATTATTTATTATTATTTATTATATTATATATTTATGCATATACAAGAAGGTACATTGGGAATGTGTGGATACATAAAATGGTAATTACAATCTTGTAAAGCCACTAGTACGCGCAGCGTTTCGGGCAGGTCCTTAATCTAAGAAAATTTAAGTGGGTAAATACTTGCAAAATTATAAAAAAAAATGATAACAGATACATGGCAAGAAAAAAAAATTAGAGAAAATTGTAGGTACAGTGTATTAAAGCACATAGGCAGCTAAGATTGATTGCAATGACAGCTTGAATGGTAGTTGACAAAAATTGGTAGGCACAAAACAGCATATGGCTAGCACATAAAAGAAGACAGCAATGAACACAATGATAAGGTTGGTAGGGTTAAATACATAAAAATTAGGAGATTGGGTAACACTAGGTACAGAGCAAATTTAAAGCTCAGTGTAGGAAATTAAGAAGATGAAATCAGGTACTTTTTGGTTTTGTTTTTAAATAAGGCAAAACTTTTACAGTTTTTCAATTCACTAGGGAGTGAGTTCCATAGACTAGGTCCCTTAATTTGCATAGAGTGTTTACACAGATTAAGTTTGACCCTGGGGATATCAAAGAGATATTTATTTCTGGTGTGGTGATAATGGGTCCTATTACATCCATCCAGGGAGAGTTTCAGAGCATGGTTTGCATTTAAAAACAGGGTTTTGTAAATGTAGTTGACACAAGAGAATGTGTGGAAGGAGTTAATATTTAGCAAGTTTAGAGATTTAAACAAGGGAGCTGAATGTTGTCTAAAAGCTGAGTTAGTTATTATTCTGATAGCAGATTTTTGCTGCGTGATGATGGGCTTAAGGTGGTTTGCAGTGGTAGTAGTTTTCCTCACTCATCTATCGATATCTCAACTATGGTATTTGTGCTTGGGGTTCTACTACCCAAAATCATTTACGTCCTCTAATTACTCAACACAAAGCTGCTATTAGGACTATATCCAACTCGGGCCCCAGACAACACTCGGTACCCCTACTCAAATCTCTGAATATGTTAGATATTAAGTCACTGCACATTCTCTCATGTGTATCTTACATATATAAAACGCTGAACTGTAATGCCAATCCTGAACTCAAAAGCTTCATTGAAGGTTGTAACAGAACCCATGAGCACCACACCAGAAATAAATACAGTTTTGATATTCCAAGAGTACGGCTTAATCAAACTAGAAATGCTCTACAAATCAAGGGACCCAGAATGTGGAATGACCTCCCCAACCATGCTAAAGACTGTACCTCTCTCAACCAGTTTAAGATTAAAACTAAACACTACCTAATAAATTCCCTGTAACCTACCTTACCCCTCTATTGTCAACCCATGCCTGTTAATTTTTCTAATCAACGCTGTTTGTCAACCTTTTGTATTTGTGCTGCTTTTTCAGTCACGTTCCCCCATTTCTTTTATCTTTATTTGTATTTGTTCTCAACACATTTTTTTCTTTATGCTCAATTAGTATTAAGTTCTAGATATTAATGTTCTTCCTGCCCGAAACGCATTGCGTAATAGTGGCTTTAGGCATTGTATGTACTAGCTCTATCTATAATTCGATCCATTAATGTAACATCACTTTTATGTATGTACCTTACCTGAATAAACATATTTATATTTATTTATATTTATTTATGAAAGCATGTACAATGTCAATACACTTCGCACCTATAACTTTCCTCTGGGATGTCTGAGGATGACACATCATCCTGGGAAATAGAATGTTGGGCAGTTAAATTAAAGTATTGTTACACACATTCAATTTGTTGAGAGCTTCATCTTGTTTTTTTATGGATTCATTAATTTTCAGATGCATATTTTCCTCACAGAGATCATTTATGTCAGGCTTCACAATTATGTAAACACAATGCTATGTACTCCCATAAACCCAATGTACCTTCTTGAATATCTATAAATAAATAAATAAATAAATAAAATAAATAAATAAATAAAAAATTAAATTAAAAATAAATAAATAAATAAATAAATAAATAAATAAATAAATAAATAAATAAATAAATAAATAAATAAAAGTTAATATAAAACTTGCTGGTCAACTCTGCGCATGTAGTGTATCCACTATGGGAGAGCTGTTTCCTTCAAAAAGTAGAATCGTGTGGCTTTGTGTTTAAAGAAACAATTCCAAGTACATTTTTGATTGAAAAACATGAATATGAATATAAGTGTTAATTGTAAATGACCAGTTATAAACAAAAATAAGAAGTAGGAATAATGATATATGGAACCAGAAAAAAACATTGGAACGCTCAGGTGATGAGAGGGTAAACAACCTCCGCCATTTAGCAGCGCCACAGCCGGTGATGTCGAGCACGAGCATTAAGGGAAAACCATGACACAAACTGCACTTATCATAATGAAGAAGCACCACCATTGACCGCCAAGTGTTCACGTCAAGTCTAACTTTAAGAAACAACACTCAAGCCTTGACGCTTCTCCCAACATCCGGGGGAGAAAACCTTCACACAAACTGCACCTGTCATAAAGAAGATGAAGACTCACCAGTGTCCTCAGTGTCCGAAGGTATTCACCAGTCTTGGACATGTGAAGCGTCACATGTTAGTGCATTCAGGTGACAAACTTCATGAGTGTCCAGAGTGTGGGAAGAGATTCAATCAGCGTGGAAATATGAAAACTCACATGTTAGTGCATTCAGGTGACAAGCCTCATGAGTGTCCAGAGTGTGGGAAGAGATTCAATCAGCGTGCACATATGAAGTCTCACATGTTAGTGCATTCAGGTGACAAACCGCATGAGTGTCCTGAGTGTGGGAAGAGATTCAGTCGTCTTGGAGATATGAAGTCTCACATGTTAGTGCATTCAGGTGACAAACCTCATGAATGTCCTGAGTGTGGGAAGAGATTCAGTCGTCTTGGAGATATGAAGTCTCACATGTTAGTGCATTCAGGTGACAAACCTCACGAGTGTCCAGAGTGTGGGAAGAGATTCATTCGTCGTGGACGTATGAAGACTCACAGGATGCTGCATGCGGATGAGAGACCTTTTCAATGTGCCGAGTGTGGCAGAAAATTTGGAGATCGTAGAACAATAATACAGCACATGTTAGTGCATTCAGGTGACAAACCTCATGAGTGTCCGGAGTGTGGGAAGAGATTCAGTCGTGTTGGAAATATGAAGTCTCACATGATAGTGCATTCAGGTGACAAACCTCACGAGTGTCCAGAGTGTGGAAAGAGATTCAGTCGTGTTGGAAATATGAAGACTCACAGGATGGTGCATGCGGATGAGAGACCTTTTCAATGTGCCGAGTGTGGCAAAAAATTTAGGGAACGTGGAAATATAGTAAAGCACATGTTAGTGCATTCAGGTGATAAACCTCACGAGTGTCCAGAGTGTGGGAATAGATTCAGTCAGCGTGGAAGTATGAACACTCATATGTTAGTGCATTTACATGACAAACTTCATGAGTGTCCAGAGTGAGGGAAGAAATTTCGTCACCGTGGACATATGAAGAGGCACAAGATGACACATGCAAATAACAGGCTAAACACTTTGAGTGTGAAAGATAATTAAGAGAATGTTGAAGGATAATGAGGCACATAATGGTATATTAACTTACCCTTAATCTAACAGTGTGTTATCACAATGTCAGTTGGATCATGTTGTAGCTCAGTCGATTAAGGCATTGTCTGGGATGCTCGCGGATGTAGGTTCAAATCCTTGTCACGGACCTTGTGGATTTGTTCAGTTGAATGTTCTTCAGAGGTAATTATATTTGTTTGAGAAATACACTAAAGAATGAAAGGTAAAGATCTAGATATTTTATTATATTGTTCTTTTATAAAAGTTAGATGAGCAAGCAAGAACTAAAGAAGCTGTCACTGTAGGAAAACTCAAAATTGCTTATAAGTGTAGAAAAATCTCTTTAGTTTAGCAAAGATAAAACAAAACTTTAAATGTATTTATGTAAATAATAATGTGCTTTGTTTTTGCTCTGTGGAAATTTATTAAAAATTTAATATACTCTGTAGCTAAGTTATGGACATTTTTGTTGTAATATTATTTAGCATTGGAGTTGGTGAAGGAGACAGTCTGAGATGTACTTAAGATGAGACCATTTGATTGGTAGGGAAATGTATGGTAATCAAGGAATTTTCTCATCAGATTCATTTGCAAACTGATGTCCATATTTAATTTTTTGTTTAGGCCTATTTATGAGTTCTACTCTTGATTATAAATATTTCACCGAAGAGTTTATTGAAGGCAGACTGGTATTTATAACTGTCAGTGAAGTGACTATGAAATTAAAATTTATATTACTCTAGAAATTTATATCACTCTAAATTTACCAGAAATTTATATTACTCTAGCCTAACTTTATTAATTATGCTGTAATTGTCTGGGAATAATATTTTACCTGATTTACCTGATGGTCACTAACCCAGGTGGATTTGATGTGAACAGGAAGTCAGCTGCTTGTTGAAGTTCGTCATCCCCTCCCCCACATCAAAGCACATCATTATGTAAATAATGATGTGCTTTCTGTTAATGTTCTCTGAAGAAATATATTTATAATGTATATTCTGTAGCTAAGTAATGGACATTTCTGTTGTAATATTATTTAGCATTGAAGCTGGTGAAGATGACAATATGAGATGTATTTAAGATGAGACCATTTGATTGGTAGGGAAATGTATGTTAAGCAAGGAATTTTCTCATCAGATTCATATGACCTGCCTAATGTCTCTAACATGCTTAAACCAATTTGGTTTGCTGATGTTACTACTCTCATCTACTCTGACCCCAACCCACTCATATTAAATAATCTTGTAAACAATAAACTAAAAAAAGTCCACTTATGGGTGTCAACCAAAAAATAGCACTAAACATAGAAAAGACTTACTACTTCTTATTTGGAAGCAAATCAACAAATGCAATTCAGCTTCAGATAATGTAAACATTAGCAATAAAAATGATAGAAAGTTCCTTGGCCTATACCTAGACAAGAGACTCAACTTAAGCACCCACATTCAACACATAAATAAAAAGGTTTCTAAAACAGTGGGTGTACTCTCTAAGATCAGATATTATGTACCCTACTCTGCTCTCCTCTCACTCTATTATGCACTTATCTATCCCTATCTTATGGTATCTGCTTGGGGTTCAACCTCTGCAAACTACCTCAAGCCCATCATCACCCAGCAGAAGTCTGCTATCAGGATAATAACTAACTCTGCTTTCAGACAACACACAGCTTCCCTGTTTAAATCCCCAAACATGCTAAACATAAATTCACTGAATACGTTCTCTTGTGCCAATTACATTTATAGAACCCCTTTTTTTTAAGTGCAAACCCTGTTCTGAAACTCTTCCTGGACAGATGTAATAGAACACATAATCACCGCACCAAACATAAATATCTCTTTGATATCCCCAGAGTCAAACTCAATTTGTGTAAACACACTATGCAAATAAAGGGTCCTAGTCTATGGAACTCACTCCTCAATGAACTGAAAAACTGTCCTACTTTTGCCTTATTCAAAAATAAACCCAAAAAGTACCTAATTTCATCTTCACAGTCTTTTACCTAGAGCTTTATCTTTGCACTGTTTCTAGTGCTACCCAATCCCCCATTCTTTGTACTTAAGCCATATTTTTCACCATTGTAATCTTAGATCATCTGTTATCATGGTTGTTGTATTGAGTGCATATTCTACTGCATTACTCCTTGTAATGATCCTCATATTGTCCTTCAGTGAACCAATGTATAACCCTGAGATGTTTTCCTAATTACCTAGGATTCCTTGTTCATTATTGTTTATTGTTATTATTGTGCATTATTGTAATCTGATTTTGTGTCAAAAGTTCTTGCAATGTACCTGATTTTTTTTTTTGCAAATTTTACTGTAATTATCCTACTGAAAATCTTCTGTACTTGTAAAGTAAAGCTGTAAAGTACCTGTTAAACACCTTTTATCAAATTTACTCTTATATCTCTAAAACTTTTTGTTAGTTTATGGATTTGCTCTAAGGTTAGTTTAAGAACTTGCCCGAAATGCTATGCGTGCTAGTGGTTTTACAAGAGTGTAATTTCAACTTAAACTCTATGTTCTCTCTTAACCCCCAATGTACCTTCTTGTATATATGTAAATAAATAAAAACAAATAAATAAATAAAAATTCAAACTGATGTCCATTTTTATTTTTTGCTTAGGCTTATTTTTGAGTTCCTCTCTTGATTATAAATATTTCACCAAAGAGTTTATTGAAGGCAGACTGGCATTTATAACTGTCATTCAAGTGAATATGAAATTTAAATTTATATTAACTCTAGAAATTTATATCACTCAAATTAACCAGAAATATATATATTACTCTACCCTATTTTATCAGTTATGCTGTAATTGGCTGGGAATAAGACTTTACCCAATTTACCTGAGGGCCACTAACCCTAGTGGCCTCGATGAGAACAGGAAGCCGGCGGCTTGTTGAAGGTTTCCCCCCTCCCCATTTGCCTTGATGATCTGTTCTAGTTATATTTTGAAATTCAGCACAGTTTTGGCAGTTAAGGCTTCGACAGGTAGGTAGTTCCATCTAACAATAACCCTGTTGGTGAAAAAGCCCAATTTGAAGTTATATTAGCCTTATTTTCAATTATATTGGCCTTACTGGAATAATCCTTTCTGTCAATTATATTATCCAAACTTGCAATTATATTAAGATGATTGTGAATTACTTAAGCCTGACTGGCAATTATATTAGCATGACTGTCAATTTAATATATTAGCATGACTGTCAATTTAAATCAACGCAATATTTATTTATGTTGTGGTGCTCGTGGGTTCTATTACATCCATCAATGAAGAGTTTCAGATCAGGATTAGCATTTAGGAACAAGGTTTTGTACATGTAAATAGCACAAGAGAATTTGTAGAGTGAGTGTATATTTAGCATGTTTTGGGATTTAAATAAAGGCTGTGTGTTGTTTGAAGACAGTTTTATAGTTCTGATAGAAGACTTTTGTTGGGTGATGATGGGCTTGAGGTAATTTGCAGTGGATGAATGCACAGATACCATATATTGAAATACCAACCCTAATTTACAAAAAAATTACTAGATTTTTAGCTCCAGCCAGTGCATTCCTCTACAACAAATCATTTGAACTTCAAACCTTTCCTGATATTCTAAAAAAACAAGCAATTTAAGAGTAACTTTAGTCCATAAAAGTGGCAATCTCACTGAAGTCAACAATTCCAACAAAAACACAATTAATGGCCTTCCAAATGCCTCTCAACACCTCAAACCAATCTTATTTGCTGATGACACAACTTTTATATTCTCAAGTCCTGACCCTCTAGCTCTAAATGTCACTGTGAATACTGAACTAAATATAGTCCATCTTTGGCTAACTGCTAACAAACTCACCCTTAACATTGACAAAACTTTCTATATTTTGTTTGGTAATAAATCCTCAAATTAAATTAATTTAAGAATAAACAATAGACAAAGCAGTAGTAAAGTTGATGGTAAATTCCTTGGTATCCTTATCGATAACAAGCTGAATTTCCAGGGCCCTATTCTAAATATAGTAGAAAAAGTTTCTAAAACTGTTGGCATTCTTTCTAAGATCAAATATTATGTTCCTCGCCCTGCCCTGGTGACGCTCTATTACTCTCTTACCTATCCTAATCTCAACTATGGCATTTGTGCTTGGCGTTCTACTACCCAAAATCATTTACGTCCTCTAATTACCCAACACAAAGCTTCTATTAGAACAATATCTAACTCTGGCCCCAGACAGCACTCGGTACTCTTACTCAAATCTCTGAATATGTTTGATATTAAGTCACTGCACATCCTCTCTTGTATACTCTATATATTTAAAACTCTGAACTGTAATGTCAATCCTGACCTTCAACGCTTCAAAGAAGGTAATTGTAACAGAACTCATGGGCACCACACCAGAAACAAATACCTATTTGATATTCCAAGAGTACGACTTAATCAAACTAGGAATGCTCTACAAATCAAGGGAACCAGAATGTGGAATGACGTTCCCAATCATGTCAAAGATTGTACCCCTCTCAACCAGTTTAAGATGAAAACTAAGTACAACCTAATTAACCCCATGTAACCTACCTTACTTCTAAATGTCAACCCATGTCTTACTATATAAAAAATATGCTGTTTGTTGACCAAATTGTATATTGGCTATTTTCCACCATGTTTCCCTCCTTTTTTTTCTTTTATCGTTTATTCTTTCAACGCAGTTTATACTTTAAGCTCAATTGCTATTAAGTTTTAGTCTAAGTGTTTTTTCCCCACCTCTCCTTGGCTGAAACGCTATGCGTACTAGTGGCTTTAGGTATTGTATGTACTATCTCTATCTTTTAAATCAAACAGAATGTTTGTACTGTAACCCTTCAACTATGCATGTACTGTATCTAAATAATTTATTATTATTATTATTATTAATTACAGACCAATATCAATTCTGCTTATTTTGTCTAAAATACTTTTAAAGAGTTAATCTACAAGCAGCCTTACTCCTGTTTAGCAAAACAAAATATACTTAGTTCTTGCCATAATGGCTTCAGAACCCAAAAAGACCACTCCTGCACTGATTAGTATGATTAACTTGATATATGCAGCTCTTGAAAAAATGAGTACCCTGGTCATTTATCTGTTGACCTACATACGACTTTTTTACACTGTCAACACAGTAATCTTCTTAAATTACAACATTACGGAGTAAGAGGTCACTCCCTCCAATACCTACAATCTTACCTCAGTGACAGGCTTCAGTATGTCTCTGTGAATGATTCCAATTTTCCCACTCTTCCCATTAACACTGGTGTTCCACCGGGCAGTATTCTTCCTCTCTCATCTCTCTCATCCCCTCCTCCCTTTCTAGCCTGTTGCCATCGTGACGGGGCTTGGTTGGCGGATGCTAGAGTGTGATGCTCCATGGGACAGTGTCCTTTGTCCTTTTGAAGCCTTTTGCTCCTGCTGCCATCTTCACTAATTGTGCTGAATGCTTCTTCCTATTAAGTTTCATTTTTTCTTCCCAATTCTCATTTTTAATTGGTATTTCCCTGCGACTTTTTGCTATTCTTAATTATTCTTTCACATGTCTTCTTCTGTTTTGACACCGGGAGTTTGGGGAGGCACACTCTCTCACCCGTAAAAATGCGGTACTCGGCATTGTCGAGCGAGGGGACACTTTTATTGTCAATCATTTCGTTTGTTGCTGAGCCCAATCTTGACGGACTGCTGGTTCTTAAGGTGGCAACTATAGAGCGTATATCCATGATGCATCCCTAGAGGCCTGTCTTGTCGGGTACGCGTGTCCTATTGTGGGGAAAACCCGACTCCAATAACTAATAATTAAATAAATATATATACTTCGATAGCTATGAAGGACCACCACTTTTTGAGAAAAAGTGGAAAACAAAGAGACAATGAAAAACTGATCCCAAGAACTATAGTGTCCTATGGATCTTAGTAAGATTGTAATTCTTATATAAATGGAGTCAAATTAACTACACAAAATTGGGGGGTTACATGCTAAAAGATGAATACATCCCTAACATTATTCTGGTGCTGGTTCTTCACCAGAGTAAATCAAATATGAAAGCAAATAAGGTTGAATATATAATATTAATTGGAGGTAAATGCACCTCAATATACTACTGAAATGTTGAACAGCATCAGTAAATCAATGGATTAGTGTAATTGATCTCTTTAGGAGATCACTACTGTAACTATAGAGTTATTGCTACAGATGAAAAAGGGACAGCTTAGCTGTAAATCTAGTGAGGTGTAATCAGTTGCTATGCTCCACCGACGACGTGTTGCATAGGGCAAATTGTTGCACAGAACGGTGGGGAAGCCTAGCACCTCGGTTGAAGTCGCTTTGGTACTGAAAGGCAATTACATTGTAGAAATCTTCTACATAATAAGTAATTACAATTATATCCTAAATCATGAGGATAACTGTAGTAAATTATCAGCTAATGTCTGAGTAATTTATATTCAAACACTGTAAATTCTTTCCAGACAAAAATAAACTAATAATCATCTAATTAGATGGTAAATTTACTAATGACACGTACTAGATTTTGTTATTTTGCATTCGGCTTAACGACTGCTAGCCTAAATGTTAATTGTGGCCACATAATAACAAAAAGGTAAACCTAGCTGCCGAGCTTCGTGTCGTTATGTTGAGACTTGAGCAATTCTTCGTCCTCCAGCTGCTGCTTGAAAGACGTTGATTTTGGAGTTGCTCATATACTATTCTGTGACACGGCTAATGTTATGCCAGATAACGTGGCACCGCTCAACTGATCGTGGGAGCGAAATAAGTAGGTCAAAACACAGCTCTGCTACACGCTGTCAATGGCGTCCGAGTCGTCTCTCGTTTGTGTCAAGTGACCTCTCCCGTCTTCCTCCTCTTCCTTATTGTGCATGCGCGGCTCTCGATATACATAAGAACATAAGAACATAAGAACAAAGGCAACTGCAGAAGGTCTATTGGCCCATACGAGGCAGCTCCTATTTATAACCACCCAATCTCACTCATATACATGTCCAACCCATGCTTGAAACAATCGAGGGACCCCACCTCCACAATGTTACGCGGCAATTGGTTCCACATATCAACAACCCTGTTACTGAACCAATATTTACCTAAGTCTTTCCTAAATCTAAACTTATCCAATTTATACCCATTGTTTTGCGTTCTGTCCTGTGTTGATACTTTTAATACCCTATTAATATCCCCTTTGTTATGTCCATTCATCCACTTGTAAACCTCTATCATGTCACCCCTA
>WNGS01071636.1:0-20138 GCA_020271785.1 Procambarus virginalis | reverse complement strand
AGCTTTTTATACTAGATGTTTTCCGGTCAATGTTGCATTAAAACATCTACCTCCTTAATTAATCTTCATAAAATGCTTCTGCCGAAACTGGCTTATAGTATCATACCAAGACTTAATATGGCCAACAAGACCCCTTAATTCTCCCTCATTAAACTTTAACCTTTTCCTCTGAAGGCAGGCATGCTTTCTATCTAGTTAAGCTGTATTTGTAATGCAAAATGATCACTTAGCATTTCATCCACAGTAAGACAATTCCCTCTATGCCCTCAGCATTTATCAAACAAGCATAATCTAATCTCCCTCCCCTCAAATGAGTAGGATAGGGCTCGCCCAGCAGCTGAACATCTTCATGTTCCTGCAAAAACTGGTACCATCTGCAACCATTCCTATTTGCTTTACCCCTTGATCCTAAAGCTGGATGTCTGGCATTAAAATCCCCTACCACAAGTGTATCTTCAGAAAAGAAGGAATCTGGCAAGTATCTTAAATCAAGGAGCTATCAGAGATGTATAGATTAATGAAATTTAACTCTCGGTCCTTTAATTGTATCCGCAAGCAAATACTTTCAATACCTATATCTCTGAGGATTCCAGTTATCTCCACAGGTATGGTACTTTTGACATACCATGAGACCCCCCTAGTTCCTCCATCAGCATATAAGTGAAAACCTCTATAGCCATTTAGCCTCAGAATGCTACCATCCCTATCCCCAGTTTCCTGGAGTGCTACTATGTCAATATCCTCTCTAAGAGTATATAGTGTACATCCACCGCTCTAGTTTTTAATCCATTAACGTTCCAAGATAATATTCTCAATTTACTTTCATCCATGATTAATAATAAAACTACCTTTGCCCTGCCCATCACATCCATTAGATACGAGAGTACCTTAGAAACTTCTTTCCAACACCGTAACATTTTTTCTTTCTCCTCACTTGCACAACTACTACTAACATCGAAGGTAATATTATTCATATCTATTTTCTTTGTTATTTCTGTATACCGTTTTACTTTAACCGATCTTTCAACATTTGTCACAACAGGAGGTTGAACACCGCTAACACTACTAGAAGGTGTATGCTCCTGACTATCCTCTATCATCGTTACGTCATGCACATCATTACTTTCTTCTACGCACTTTTCACTTTCTATTTCACGTCCTGTTTTACTTTCAATTACACGTCCTGTTTCACCACCATCTTCACCCCGTCTACCTTCCATAGCCAATTTTTCCAATGCCTCAATCCTCTTATCTAGTTTTTTAGATACTCCAAAATTTGATTACCTACCTCAGAGGTGACCATATTGTCCTGAACCTTGTCCTCACAAGGTTTCAGTTTTTCCACTGCCTGATTTACCCCCTAGGCTCGCCTTTATTTTCTCCGCCCCTTTCTCCCACACATTGATCATAGGGGCTGTCGTTGGCTTCCAGCTGTTTCCTCCAAGTTCCTCTTGCACAATCTTTCCTTGCTGCGAGGACACATCTATCCTGCTTGCAGGACCCGTCCTAGTCTCTTTCAGATGAGGCTTCATGGGGCATAGAGAGGAACCAGCATTGTGGCTGTCTCGACAGTTGCAGCAAAATGGTACGATTTTTTCACTTCTTTCAATCTTGACTCTACACTCTCGCGAGTCATGTTTTTTCCCACAATACCGACACCTGGGGTCAAACTGGCATTTCCATGCCATATGTCCCCAACGTGAGCACTTCATACACAGTATGGGCTCCTCAACGTATTTTGCAACGTTCCTATGGCCTAGTCCTTGCACAAAAATTTTCTCTGGCGCCTCACCCTTTACCAAGGCAACAACCTGGCTTTGTTTGTCACCACGGACAATGTTTCTCTTTGCCCAGACAACATTATCATTGCTAAGAAGAAGACAGTCAGGATCTAAATAAGTTGGAAACTTGAAAACTATGATCTTTGTGTGCAACATACCTTCTTCTGGGGGAACCATCACTACATTTTCAAAACCAACCGTCGTGAGGCGTTCCACGGCCTGTTCAGTCCAACTGTTATGTAGGGCCGGTGAAGACCCTTCTTGAAGAATGGTTCGTAATCCAAACATTCTTTAGCCAGACGTACCGTCCACGCCAGCTTTTGGTGGAAATTCAATTGACATGTTATAGGGAACAACAGCCTCTTCCTTCTATTAAATGGCTTGTCTTGAGTCCTGCTGAGTAGGGTCTCATTCTTTGGTCTCTTTGTATTTTCATCGTCACTCTCACTGTCTCGCTGTCTGTTCATATTTCTCCGTTTCTTTCTGTTAATTGCTACTTCAAACGGTCTGTTATCCTCTTGTCTGTCCTCCTCGCTACCACTTAGGCATACCGCCTCAGCCATTTCTTCGACACTGTTAACAATCGAGAACAAATTCACAATATCCTGTATAACCACGTGCAAAAACGAAGAGTGTGGGGCAAGACTCCACTTCCCACCAAGAGCGCCAACCCCGTGACCGCCTGTGACCGTGGTCCGGACACAACTGAATCTTTAGCCCCTGCTATTGCATTGCTCTTCAACAAGTCACTTGAACTCCAAACCTTTCCAGATATTCTAAAGAAAGCGAGAGTAACCCCTGTACACAAATGTGGTGATCTCACTGATGTTAACAACTACAGACCTATTTCAATCCTGCCTAATGTGTCAAAAATATTTGAAAAACTAATCTACAAGCAGCTTTACTCTTATCTAGCCAAACACAATAAACTTAGCTCTTGTCAATATGGCTTCAGGCCCAAAAAGCACTAACGATGCACTTATTAGTATGATTAACTTGATTCATGCAGCTCTTGATAATAATGAGTTCCCTGTTGGGTTATTTGTGGACCTGCGTAAGGCTTTTGACACTGTCAACCACCAAAACCTTCTTCTTAAATTACATCATTATGGAGTCAGAGGACTCTCCCTGCAATACCTCAAATCTTACCTTACTGACAGGCTCCAGTATGTTTCTGTGAATAATTCATTTCTCCCACCCAACCCATCAACATTGGTGTTCCTCAAGGCAGCATACTTGGCCCTCTCCTCTTTCTCATCTACATTAATGACCTTCCAAATGCCTCCCAACACCTCAAGCCAATTCTATTTGCTGACGACACAACCTTCATTTACTCCAGTCCTGACCCCCTTGCTCTAAATGCCACAGTAAATACTGAGCTAAATAAGTCCATCTTTGGCTAACTGCCAACAAACTCACCCTTAACATTGACAATACTTTCTATATTCTGTTTGGCATTAAATCCTCTAATCAAATAAATCTCAAAATAAACAATACCCAATTTGTAACAATTAGATGGCAAGTTCCTTGGCGTTCTCATTGACCACAAGCTGAATTTCCAGGGTCACATTCTAAATATATCAAAAAAGTTTCAAAAACTGTTGGCATTCTTTCTAAGATCATATATTATGTACCCCGACCTGCCCTGGTGACTCTCTATTACTCCCTCATTATTTATAAATAAATAAATAAATATGTTTATTCAGGAAAGGTCATACATAGAGAGATTTTACATAAGTGGATCGATTTATAGATAGAGCTAGTACATACAATGCCTAAAGCCACTATTACGCAATGCGTTCGGGCAAGAAACATTATAATCTAAAACTTAATGCTAATTGAACAAAAAGAATAAATGTTTGAGAACAGATACACATAAAGGTACAAAAAAAGGGGGGAACATGACTGAAAAGCAGCACAAATACAATAGTGTAGACAAACAGCGTTGAATAAAAAAAAAAAAAANATGACACCCATGGGGAATAGACCTTCAAAACCAGTCCAGATTCCCGTGGAGGAGATTTCAGCAAATTCAACTTCAATAATAAACAGATAAACTGGGAGCAAATAAACCAGGACTTCACAGAAATAACTGGGAAGAACAGCTAGGAAATGCGAACCTGAACCAGTGCCTGGAAAAATAAGCTCAGTAGCACTAGAAATATGTACAAACCGCATCCCCCTAAGAAAAAAGAGGAAGAGATGCAGATTGGAACGAGAACGTCGTTCCTATATAGGCGAAGAAAACGAATCGCGGTACAACTTGAGAGTCGCACCCTATCTCAGGAACGGCGAAGAAGGTTAGGTAGCGAAATAGGAAAAATTGAACTCAAGCTACAAATCATACAAAACGCAGGAGGGAAAGAGAAAAAGGCCATCAGTGAAATAGAGAGAAACCCGAAATATTTTTTCTCCTATGCAAAATCAAGATCAAAAACCACATCTAGTATCGGGCCCCTGCGAAAGGAAGATGGAACTTTCACCGATGACAACAAAGAAATGAGCGAGCTACTGAGGAAGCAATACGACTCTGTCTTCAGCGAGCCATTAAACGCACTAAAGATCGATAACCCAAATGAATTTTTCATGGATATGATACCAACATCAAATCATATATCAGACGTCACCCTATCCCCACTGGATTTTGAAGAAGCCATAAACAGTATGCCTATGCACTCCGCACCAGGCCCGGATTCTTGGAACTCCATATTCATCAAGAACTGTAAAAAACACTATCGCAGGCCCTTCACATTCTGTGGAGACAAAGCCTAGATACTGGCGTTATTCCTGATATACTAAAAACAGCAGAGATAGCACCACTTCATAAAGGAGGAAATAAGGCAGAGGCAAAAAATTACAGACCGATAGCACTAACATCGCACATCATAAAATTTTTTGAGAGAGTGCTAAGAAGTAAGATCACAAAATACATGGAATCACAGCATCTCCATAACCCGGACAACATGGTTTCAGAACAGGGCGCTCTTGCCTGTCGCAGTTGCTGGACCACTATGATATGGCATTAGATGCTATGGAAGACAAACAAAACGCTGATGTAATTTACACAGATTTCGCAAAAGCTTTTGATAAATGTGACCATGGTGTTATTGCCCATAAAATGCGCTCAAAAGGAATTACCGGAAAAGTAGGCAGATGGATCTACAATTTCCTGACCAACAGAACCCAATGTGTAATAGTCAACAAAATAAAATCCAACCCGTCAACCGTTAAGAGCTCAGTCCCCCAGGGTACTGTGCTTGCTCCAGTACTTTTTCTCATCCTCATATCGGACATAGACAAGAGCACAACCTATAGCACTGTATCATCCTTTGCAGATGACACTAGGATCTTCATGAGAGTAGGCAACATAGAGGACACGGCGACCCTCCAGTCAGATGTAGATCAGGTCTTTCTATGGGCTACAGAAAATAATATGGTGTTTAACGAAGACAAGTTCCAGCTCATGCGCTATGGAAAAAATGAAAATATAAAAACGGAAACCACGTACAAAACTCAGGCAAATCATAACATAGAACGAAAAGGCAATGTAAAGGATCTGGGTGTACTCATGTCGGAAGACCTTACCTTTAAAGAACACAATAAAGTAGCCGTCACAACTGCAAGAAAAATGACAGGTTGGATAACAAGAACTTTTCACACTAGAGATGCTATACCGATGATGACACTTTTCAAAACGCTTGTGCTCTCTAGAGTGGAGTACTGCTGCACAATGACAGCCCCTTTCACTGCTGGTGAAATTGCTGACCTGGAGAGCGTGCAGAGGTCCTTTACTGCTAGAATCCACTCGGTAAAACATCTAAACTATTGGGACCGACTTAAGAGCCTAAATCTGTATTCCCTTGAGCGCAGGCGGGAGATACATAATAATTTACACGTGGAAAATATTAGAGGGGCTGGTCCCAAACCTGCACACAGAAATAACATCACATGAGACCAGAAGACATGGCAGGATGTGCAGAATACCCCCGTTGAAAAGCAGAGGTGCAACTGGTACTCAGAGAGAACTCTATCAACATCAGAGGCCCGAGACTGTTCAACACGCTTCCACTACACATAAGGGACATAACTGGCCAACCCCTCACAGTGTTCAAGAGAGAACTGGATAAGCACCTTCAAAGGATACCTGATCAACCAGGCTGTGACTCATACGTCAGGCTGCGAGCAGCCGCGTCCAACAGCCTGGTTGATCAGTCCAGCAACCAGGAGGCCTGGTCGATGACCGGGCCGCGGGGACGATAAGCCCCGGAAGCACCTCAAGGTATCCTCAAGGTAAGGTATCAATCTTTAGTGCGTTTAATGGCTCGCTGAAGACAGAGTCGTACTGCTTCCTCAGTAGCTCGCTCATTTCTTTGTTGTCATCGGTGAAAGTTCCATCTCCCTTTCGCAGGGGCCCGATACTAGATGTCGTTTTTGATCTTGACTTTGCATAGGAGAAAAAATATTTCGGATTTCTCTCTATTTCACTGATGGCCTTTTGCTCTCTTTGCCTCTCCTGGGTTTTGTATGATTCTTGTAGCTTGAGTTCAATTGTTCCTATTTCTCTACCTAACCTTCATCGCCGTTCTTGAGATAGGGTGCGACTCTCAAGTTGTTCCACGATTCGTTTTCTTCGCCTATATAGGGAACGACGTTCTCGTTCCAATCTGCATCTCTTCCTCTTTTTTCTTAGGGGGATGCGGTTTGAACATATTTCTAGTGTTACTGAATTTATTTTTTCCAGGCACTGGTTCAGGTTCGCATTTTCTAGCTGTTCTTCCCAGTTTATTTCTGCGAAGTCCTGGTTTATTTGCTCCCAGTTTATCTGTTTATTATTGAAGTTGAATTTGCTGAAATCTCCTCCACCGGGAATCTGGACTGGTTTTGAAGGTCTATTCCCCATGGTTGTCATAACTTCAATTAAGTTCTGATCTGAGTAACAGGTATTTGTAATCATTATGTTCCTGATCAATTCATCATTATTGGTGAAAATGAGGTCCAGCGTGTTCTCCTTCCTGGTTGGTTCTACTATTTGCTGGTTTAAGGCAAACCTGTCGCACATCCGTAGCAGGTCATTTGCATGTGCCTGTTCATTAAGGCTACTTCCTGGTATTCTTTCTGATATTACTGTATTAGCCAGGTGCTTCCATTTCAGGTGCCGTAGGTTGAAGTCCCTGTAGCGAGTTAATCTTATACTCGCTCCATTATCTCATTATCTTCATAGCATAACTAATTACAGAAGCTACAATCCTTTCCCCAATTACCGGTAATACTCTCCTCACCTTGTTGGAGGAAGCTGAGGTGTAATCACCATATAAGCAACGATTTAATGAATAGAAAACAGTACAATCTCCAGTCAAGAATGTAGTACTCGGCGTGGGCAGTTCTAATCGACCCAAGACGCTACAGCTTCGACACAGAGCAGACAGCAGACTACGACCACATCCAGCTACAACGCTCTCGCTCCCCGAGTTCACACACTCGCAATTCCCAATCGAGCCGCCACGCTCTCCCGCATAGAGCTCCACGACTCCGGCCTCACTCAGCTCTCTGCTCTGCTCCAGGCTTCGTCTCAACGTCTACGGCACTGCTGTATCCAGGACTACTAAATAAATATGAAACTCACTAAACACTGTGTATCTAATCACCCAACAACGTAACATAAAGTACGTTACATCCCCAAGCAGGATGATGTTCGGAGCTGGATTTGTGACGTTTTCCAAGGTTTTACGATTTGTAAATATTTCATTCAAAATGATCTGCTACCTGAAATTTTAGCCAAATATCCCCAGTTTGCTAACTGTAGGTAGTAACTAAGTGATTGTAACCTATCCACCGCTGCCCACTTGTTGGGGGGCGGTGTGCAGGACAAACATATCAATTGTGACACTAGCTCTCCACATATGTCAGTTGCTTAATTTAGAAACTGTACTTGTGGTCGATATCGAACCCATTTATGATGTGACGACTTATACTGAATTTTGTAACTAGCTCATCAAGATTGTAACTTGCTTAGCTAAATGAATTGTGGGGTTCAGTCCCTGAGCCCATTATGTGCCTCTGTAACCCTTTCCACTACCGCCCACAAGATGGGTATGGGGTGCATAATAAATGAACTAAACCAACCTATTATAATATAGATATTTTAATAGGTGAAGGGAAAGGAGAAGAGAAGAGAAGTTTTCAGGAAAATAGGAAGACTTTATAATTTACTTCAATTATTATATGCTCCCTTACCCATCTTGTGGGCGGCAGTGGACCCCATACCCCATCCTGGGAGCGGCAGTGGACCCCATACCCATCCTGGGAGCGGCACGAGACCCCAATGTTTTGCAAGTAGCCCTATTTACCAGTTTCAGTACTTCGTTATATAATTTTCAGAGAGAAAGCAAGAGGATGTTTGGAGATTAAAGGAGAAAAGAGATGTATGAAGGGAGGGAGGAGACAGGGGGAGAAGGGGAAGAAGGGGGAGAAGGGGGAGACAGGTAGTGAGGAGGAGACAGGAGGAAAGGGGGGAGATGTGTGAGGGGGAATGTTGGCAATAGATGGAGAAGGGCTATTTAGGAGAGTAAGTTAGAGAGGGGGCAACTAAGGCGCATCATTGAAAAGCAAATAGAGCAACATTGCAATAGCAGGAGCCATCCACATCTTCAGCCTGCGTTGTTGAGACATTGTCAATTAAGCAGTGTCCAATAACAGTATCTACGGTATCTAATCGATACCTTTAAAAATACTGGAAATATTGAAAGATATTAAAGCAGACATTAATTCCCTTGTGCAACGCACACAAGAGGCAACAGCTTCTAGCTCTACAAGCGGTAATATATGTGACAATAATCTCTTCCCAGAGATTGAGCCTGCTATTTCCTTACTTCATCACGTTCTCAACAATATGCAAGATACGTTTTATAGTGGCTTAATGTATATATCAAGACAGCCACACGCACCTGCAACTCCCTCCTTCCCCCCACTTCTGCACACCTGGTCGACCTGTCAACTGCTTCTCCCAGCAAACTAGCGACTTGCGGCCGTCCTGCGTTCTCATTGGCCGCTACCCAACACACCACCCCCGCTCCACGCCAATCACATTTCATCGCCAGTCATTGTTGGAGTCCCTTGCAGCTCTCCCAGCCAGAATATATCTCGTGCTCCTGCTGTGAACACCTAATTTGACCCACCTCGTGTGATCAAATAAGGTTTATAGCTAGCGCATATATTCCCAGCACCATTTACTTTGTTAACGTAACCAGTTCCCCCCTTTTCAATTGTTATATACTTTTATGTATTTTTCTTTTACATTATTTTAAATGCCAAGGAATTGACTTTATTTTATTTTGTTTTCTAGATTAAGTAAAGTACTTTTTTAATTTTGTGTTTTCGTGTATCTTACCTTACCACAGATTATCAGACAAGCAGTCACTCTTTTTTTTTCTTTTTTTATAACTTAAATGTATGTGGCCCAGCATTGACATCTGCTATTTGGAAGACTGCCGACCACCATTTCCAACACGTTACCGTCACATATAATTGGGGGCCTGTCCACGGAGCTTCACTCAGGTATTGGTAATTGTGGTAAGCGTACTTGGCTTTCATTTCCCTTGCTTTCATTATTTACATTAATCATTTTTTTTTTATATGGTGCTGTGTATATTGTGCATTACGGGAATAGCATATGGTGAGTGTGAGACAACTTTGGATTACGTGGTGACTGTAGGCCGCAGTCATACTCTTAATTGGTCGTCTCCCCCTTCCGTGTTATTATCCGTGTTTAACATCTTTTGTCCCCAGATATTTCTCACATTTTTGACAGATTATCACATAGGTACCCTGGTACTGTGGTCTGTCTCCGGGTCAATAGCACCTAAGTCCTGCAATCCGACTCTAGGAGGAAAAAGAGGGCTTTAGATCCTCTAGCACGAACTATTATTGGCGAGTTGGGACCTCGCCGATAGTTCTCGTCACCAGTTGACACTCGCACCCCTACTCGTCGGTCAGACTGATGGTATTTACCCAAGGTAGGGAATTGGCGTTCTTTCTTTTGAGCACAAAGTTCGCTAATTCTGTAAATACCATATTCAATTTCAGTGGGTACCTTTGCTTATGTTCTATAGTGACTTGGCAAGGTATGACTACATTTTTTGGACTACCTCATTTATTTTGAAGCCATTTAGTGTTTCACTTGTCTTTTAAACTCAGTTTCCACTAATTAGTAGGATTTTCTTGCCTTTATCCTCCCACAGTGAGTACCAGGTACAAGATTTCCTGCGACCTTATTCATTTACCATCTTGAATTAACTTTAATTATTAATAATTCCCCACAGGATAGGTATCAGTTGCCACGTTTCCTGTTTCTGACATTCACCATATTCTCACTGTATATTCGTGTCTCCTTTATTTTGCTATATTTTCACAATGTTCCGCCTACAAGCTTTCAAGCAAATCCAGAAGGTGAAATAGGGAACTTACGTCATGCAAGAAGGGTCGAATTGATAACTCTTGCACACGAGTATCAATTGGAAGTTCCACCTGGCGCCAACAAATATACCGTAAATAATATAATTGTAGATCATCTTTTGGATGAAGGGAAGATAGATTCTGATACTCATGACCAATACACTATTTCAGATAAACATGACTTGACAGCAATAAAACTCAAGTTAGAACTTGCTAAGATCGAGCGGGAGCAACAAAAGGAAGCAGCTGCAATCAGAGAGCGTGAAGCTGCAATCAGAGAGCGTGAAGCTGCCCTCAGAAAGGAAGAACAAGAGCGTGAAGCTGCCCTCAGAAAGGAAGAACAAGAGCGTGAAGCTGCCCTCAGAAAGGAAGAACAAGAACGTGAAGCTGCAATCAAAGAGCGTGAAGCTGCAATCAGAGAACGTGAAGCTGCCCTCAGAAAGGAAGAACGTGAAAGAGAGGCCGCACTGAAGAAAGAAGAAAGTGAACGTGAGTTGGCCTTATACAAACAGCGACTCGAGATGCAACGTGACCACGACAAACGACAGGCAGAAGCAGCTCTAAACTGTCGTGACCGAGAACTCACGAGGGACGCTGCACACCAAGCTCAACTCCAACAAGCGGCAGCTAGTCTTCCTCCCAGTTTCAATGTCTCCCATGCAAGTAAGTTAATGCCCCCGTTCATCGAAACGGAGGTTGATGTGTTTTTTACCACTTTTGAGACCCTTGCTGATCAACTTAATTGGCCTGACGACCAATGGGCTACCCTTCTCAGAGTACATTTAACAGGTAGAGCAGCAGTCACACTCAGCACTTTGGCATCAGAAAACGACTACACCACCCTGAAGCAAGCTGTGTTGGACGCCTACCTTCTCTCCACCGAAAGCTATCGACGAAAGTTTCGTGACTACGTCAAGGCAAGTACCACCACCTTCTTAGAATTTGCTAACACCAAACGAAGATATTTCATGAAATGGCTGGAGGCAGCACATGTCTCTACTTTTTCAGAGCTTGTCAACCTCATACTGGTTGAAGAATTTTTGAGACGTGTACCTCCTCCTGTCCGCCTATACTTAGCGGACAAAGAAGAGACGGATTTGGTGAAGTGCGCGAAGTCAGCTGACACTTACAGCCTCATCCACCGGCTGACACCAGAACCTACCAGCAAGAAGTCTTGGTACAGTTACGAGAAAGCGAGCCCAGATCAAGGTACCTCTCAACTGTACTGCAGGTATTGTCGACTATATGGACACACCATTGACAAATGTGGTAAGTCCCAATCTAAAGGTAACATCGAACCTCCTAAGTCTAAACCTACTCACCCTAAGTCCGGTAAGCCTGTAATGAATGTTGGTGTTCATGCTAATGATCTCTCTCTCTTTAGCAAGCATCTATATCCAGGAACTATCTCTACCCACGGTTCAGATTCAGAGGGACGTTTTGGACTTAAGATCCTGCGGGACACAGCGGCTCTACAATCGATCGTCTTGAAATCAGCTGTGCCCAACGTCGCCTACACAGGAGAGACTGTGTTCATCACTGACCTTACTGCTACAACTCCTTATCCCCTTGCCAGAGTTTACCTAGATTGTCCCTTCGTGACCGGTGAAGTCCAAGTCGCCGTCAGGGAAAAGCCTTTTCCCATGCCTGGAGTGCAACTTCTCCTGGGCAACGACTTGGCAGAAGACCAACAACCAAACAACCTGATCGTCAAGGACATATCCGAGGTAAGCAACTCTGTGTTGGATAACCCGATTTTTGAGCATGTTCCAGCAAAGGTTCAAGAGAGTGATGAAGGTTCTCCTCCTGTTATGGTGACCACCCGTGCTCAAGCTGCACGACCACAGCCAGCTGACTCTACTGCTACCGCTGTCCCTCAGGACCCTTCGAAACTACCCCCTAACCTGACCGCTGTGGAGTTCCGTAAGTTACAGAGAGATGATCTTACCTTGACACCATTATTCTTTCAGGCTGAAACCCAATCCGACAGTGTTCCTGGGTTCTTTATGGAGAACGAAATACTCTATCGCAGGTATAGACCCAGTAAACTGAAGGACGAGGACGATTGGGCAGACGTTGAACAACTAGTGATTCCTACCAGCCTGCGGCCCACGATTCTACACCTGGCCCACGGCGCTTTGTCACACTACGGGTTCAACAAGACTTACCATGGAATTCGACAAGACTACTACTGGCCAGGTATGGTAAACGACGTCAAGAATCATGTCAAATTATGCCACGTGTGTCAGTTAGCCGGGAAACCGAACGTTTCCATTCCCAGAGCACCACTGATACCCATCCAGGTGCCTGAGGAACCGTTCCACAAACTTATTATTGACTGTGTTGGTCCTTTGCCTCGGACCAGTGCAGGCAATGCATATATCTTAACCATCCTGTGTCCTACCACCAGATTTCCGATAGCAGTTCCAGTGAAAAATATTACGGCTGCTACAGTGGTGAAGAATCTACTGAAAATCTTCACCCAGTATGGATTTCCGAGGGAGATACAGAGCGACTGTGGCACCAACTTCACCAGTGATCTCTTCAAACGGACTCTGGAGGAGTTCAACATCAAACAGGTACTGTCCAGCCCCTATCATCCTGCTTCACAGGGTTCTCTCGAGCGTAGTCATCAAACCATCAAGGCACTCTTAAAAAAGTTTTGTAATGAGACCTCAAAGGATTGGGATAGGCAAATTGATCTCATCATGTGTATTTTCAGAAGTCTTCCCAACGAGTCACTAGGAGTATCTCCTTATGAGATGCTCTACGGACGTAAGTGCCGTACACCTCTCAAGGCTTTCAAGGATTCTCTACGTGATGCCACCTTCAGTGAGCATCAGAATGTGCCCCAGTATCTTCAAAACCTCCGACACATTCTAGAGAGGGTCCATTCCTTTGCCAGCAACAACCTACAGAAAGCCCAGGAGAGGATGAAGACTCGTTACGACCAGCACTGTAAAGTAAGGAAGTTTAAACCAGGAGACTTAGTGCTTGCCTATTTCCCTATCCCAGGTTCTCCTTTACAGAACAGGTTCTCAGGACCCTACCGTGTTAAGGAGTGCCGAAACAACTTCAACTACGTTCTCGAGACCCCCGATAGGCGGCGGAAGACCCAGCTGTGCCACATCAATTTACTCAAGCCCTACCATGGGGTTCCTCCCACTGTGTTAACCAATTTCACCTCATTTACAGGTCCATACAGCCACAGTGAGACCTTCCCTGCTTCTCCTTCCGAAAGCACTGACACTGAGACAGCGCTTTCTAATTCGGAAATCCTTACTGACCTTCACCATCATTTTCAACACCATAATTGTGCTCCTCTATCATATTCTAATACTTCTCTCGCCTCGCCAGATATCAAGTCTCCCATCCTCCATAGCGACGCCAGTGGTACCGGCAACGTGGGTGACCTAGTACAACAAGGCGAAGAGACACTACATACCAACTACCATAAACGACACCTCGAGCAACAAGGAGCTACTCGTCGTCCTGAACAGGCAACACTTTGCTCCATACCCGCAAAGTACTCAGTCCACCACCATCTACATGGACCACAACCATCTTCATTTCCTACAGACAGCCCAACTCAACCATCAACTACTTCTATAATGGGCTTGCCAGCTACATCATTTTCACCTCAAGATTGCTACATCAAGGGGCCTGATAACATCATCGCTGACGCCCTCTCCAGCGTCACTGAGGTAGAGGCAGCTCCACCTCCCACTCTACCTCCCGTGAACGTGACTCAACCAGAACCGCAGGCTTCGGGGGAGAGTTGTGACAATAATCTCTTCCCAGAGATTGAGCCTGCTATTTCCTTACTTCATCACGTTCTCAACAATATGCAAGATACGTTTTATAGTGGCTTAACGTATATATCAAGACAGCCACACGCACCTGCAACTCCCTCCTTCCCCCCACTTCTGCACACCTGGTCGACCTGTCAACTGCTGCTCCCAGCAAACTAGCGACTTGCGGCCGTCCTGCGTTCTCATTGGCCGCTACCCAACACACCACCCCCGCTCCACGCCAATCACATTTCATCGCCAGTCATTGTTGGAGTCCCTTGCAGCTCTCCAGCCAGAATATATCTCGTGCTCCTGCTGTGAACACCTAATTTGACCCACCTCGTGTGATCAAATAAGAGGTTTATAGCTAGCGCATATATTCCCAGCACCATTTACTTTGTTAACGTAACCAGTTCCCCCCTTTTCAATTTGTTATATACTTTTATGTATTTTTCTTTTACATTATTTTAAATGCCAAGGAATTGACTTTATTTTATTTTGTTTTCTAGATTAAGTAAAGTACTTTTTAAATTTTGTGTTTTCGTGTATCTTACCTTACCACAGATTATTAGACAAGCAGTCACTCTTTTTTTTCCTTTTTTTTATAACTTAAATGTATGTGGCCCAGCATTGACATCTGCTATTTGGAAGACTGCCGACCACCATTTCCAACACGTTACCGTCACATATAAAATAGAGAACAGGCGATTGTTTTCACTCATAGTGTAATAAACCCACGGACCCACCCACCCGCTGAAGCCGTAAATGCCAAGACATTACTTCCGTTTAAAATTAAGCCGGAAAAACGCATTTGATGTGTTAGAGGACGAGTGCTGTGGTGAACCTGTTGTTCAACGAGGAGGCAAAGGCAAAGCAACGAGGAGCATTGAAACGCAGGTCCCTCAAACTGCTCGAAAGGAAAAGGAAGAATCGAAGCGAATGTTGGTTGTGGGAGATTCCCAGGTGAGATATTTAGACAGAACGTTTTGTGCCAGAGATAGGGGGAACAGATTAAGGGTGTGCTATCCGGGAGCTGGAATTGGTGATATTGTTGGAAACATGAATGATATTATGACGGGAAATGGGAACAAACTCATTATTTGTATTAGTGCAGGGGGTAATGATGTTGGACGAGTTAGGAGTGAGGAACTAATACAGAGATTCAGGACAGCCATTGAATTAGTTAGGAGCAAGGGAGGAACCCCGATCATATGTGGCATTCTTCCAAGAAAGGGAGTGGGAAATGAATGGATGTCGAGGGCACTTGGTGTCAATTGCCGGCTGGAAAGATATTGCAAATCAAATGCAATATCTTTCATAGACAACTGGGAACACTTCTATGGAAGGAATGAAATGTATGCTCGTGATGGGGTGCATCTATCGAGAGCTGGGGTTGTTGCTGTTGCGAACTCGTTGGAAGAAGTGGTTAGAGGTGTTTGTTTGGGTTTAAACTGTTATTAGATAGAGGTATGGGAATTGATTTGGAGGAAGGAGGTAATAAAAGTATGTGTTTGTGGGAGAAAGGAATTGGCAAAATGATCAGGGAAAGAGAAGGGCCTCAAAATAACTATTCACTTAGGGTATATTACACTAACAGTAGAAGTCTATGAAATAAAATTAACGAATTAAATGCTCTTGTCTGCACAGAAAAAATAGATATTATTGCACTTACCGAAACGTAGATAAATGTAGATAATAGAGAACTATTAGCTGAATATCAAATAAATGGATTTAAACTATTTCACACAAATAGATATATTAGACGAGGAGGTGGAGTAGCCATATACGTTAGGGACAATTTGAAATGTAGTCTCAAAGAGGGAATCAAAACTGAGCCCCACACAGAAACTATTTGGATAGAATTAAACGAAAAAGCAAATAATATTTTAATAGGAGTTATATATAGGCCACCAAATTTAGACAGAATGAAAGCTAGCAAAGCATCTATGGGATGAAATATCTGGGGCATCTAGATCTAAAAAATTTAGATAAAATTTAGATCTAAAAAAGATACTAAAAAAATGAGTATTTATTTATATTAACATTTTATTTTACAAACCCATTGTACCATGTTGTAAAAAAATAACTATTAATATTATTATTGGTAAAGGTAATAAGCAGGTTTTGGGCAGATCTAGACATGCCCGAAAGCCTTTGCGAGTTAGTGGCTTAAAAAGAATGTAAGAACACCAATGTTATGTACTCTCTCGAGAAAATGTATCTTCTTGTATATAAATGAATAACAAAATTCGTTTGTTTAATTCTAATGCTTGTAGGCGAGAACAGTTGTGAACGCCAGCTAGCTTACAAGTACATGAGCGCCCAAAATACTTTTACACAAAAGACATGTACAGACAGGCGTGTGGCTTCTGACCTCGTTTTTATTGATTGATATTACATATTAGGCGCTTGCCTATAATAGTTATTATTATATACAAGTATATCTATCTTATAATAAATGTAAAAGGAATTTATCCAGAAACTGACAACAGTGTTGTGTTTTGTGCGTTGTATTGTGTTTGTGGGCATTCGGGTGTGTTGTGTTTACGCTGGCGGGCGGCGCCCTTACCAAGCCCGGATTATGTCCATCACGTCACTAAACTTCATTTAATACCTATATGCCTGTTAAGTAGAAGATTTTAATTGATAATAGCATTATATTGTCGTTTTAATATTGAACACGTACACATATGCGAAACGTCCAAAGCTGGTGGCCGAAGTGGTAAAAATATTAGTGTGCGATGTTGTCAATGTACAGTGTCTTGTATCCTAACAGACTGGGTAGCTAGCTTGATGCAGATTTTTCTGTTTTTTTTCTGATGAATTCTTTTGCCTACTCTGTAGGCAGCAATTATGTCAGCTTTGTTGACCTCAACGAGCAATTGGTCATTTATTTATTTATTTATTTATTTATGCATATACAAGAAGGTACATTGGGAATGTGTGGATACATAAAATGGTAATTACAGTCTTGTAAAGCCACTAGTACGCGCAGCGTTTCGGGCAGGTCCTTAATCTAAGAAAATTTTAAGTAGGTAAATACTTGCAAGATTTATAAAAAAAATGATAACAGATACATGGCAAGAAAAAAAAATTAGAGAAAATTGTAGGTACAGTGGATTAAAGCACATAGGCAGCTAAGATTGATTGCAATGACAACTTGAATGGTAGTTGACAAAAATTGGTAGGCACAAAACAGCATATGGCTAGCACATAAAAGAAGACAGCAATGAACACAATGATAAGGTTGGTAGGGTTAAATACATAAAAATTAGGAGATTAGGAGATTGGGTAACACTAGGCACAGAGCAAATTTAAAGCTCAGTGTAGGAAACTAAGAAGATGAAATCAGGTACTTTTTGGGTTTGTTTTTAAATAAGGCAAAACTTTTACAGTTTTTCTATTCACTAGGGAGTGAGTTCCATAGACTAGGTCCCTTAATTTGCATAGAGTGTTTACACAGATTAAGTTTGACCCTGGGGATATCAAAGAGATATTTATTTCTGGTGTGGTGATAATGGGTCCTATTACATCCATCCAGGGAAAGTTTCAGAGCATGGTTTGCATTTAAAAACAGGGTTTTGTAAATGTAGTTGACACAAGAGAATGTGTGGAGGGAGTTAATATTTAGCAAGTTTAGAGATTTAAACAAGGGAGCTGAATGTTGTCTAAAAGCTGAGTTAGTTATTATTCTGATAGCAGATTTTTGCTGCGTGATGATGGGCTTAAGGTGGTTTGCAGTGGTAGACCCCCCATGCACAGATACCATAATTAAGATAGGGGTAGATTAGTGCATAATATAGTGAGAGGAGAGCGGAGTTAGGAACATAATATCTGATTTTGGAGAGTATACCAACTGTCTTAGAGACTTTCTTAGTTATGTGTTGAATGTGGGTGCTGAAGTTGAGTCTCTTGTCTAGTCATTTAAGGACTATCTTACTGGTAACTATCCACAGTCTCTGTACCTAAAGCCTACTAATTCCACTGACGTCAATGAGATAATCCTTTCCCTTAAAACCAAGTCTAGTGCCCTTGATGAGATACCAACTTTAATTTACAAAAAAGCCTCCAGATCTTTAGCCAAGTTCAAGTTCAAGTTCAAGTATGTTTATTGAGATAAGCAAGAAATACATCTCAAAGGGATAGAGTAGCTTAGGCTATTTCTACCCCCCTATACTTCAAGTCCCTCAAGGGGCGCACAAATTCAGTGAGTCAAATACACAAATAACATTACAAGAATCCCATTTAACATTGCAGGTTAAATATAGTAAGTACAGCATATTACAAGAAATCCCATTTAACATTGCAGGGTTAATATAGTAAGTACAGTATATAATTGTCACACTCTTGGGGCAAACTTCTTGTAGCTCCTAAGTATACTGTCTATCATACCATTATCACACATCCAAACAATTTGATGTGGTACACTATTTAATTCCTTATTTCTATAGTTTTCAATAAGCTGACACTCTAATACATAATGTTCTAAGGTGTGGGCGTGCGGCATACTACATAATTTACACTCCTTATCTTTTTCACTGACATCAACACCGTATTGCCAGATATATTTGTATCCTAATCTTAATCTCATGTAAATTGAATCCTTCCAAGTAGACTTTCCTTTACCATAGGTGAAGGACGAATTTGTATTTATTATTGAATAATGCTTAAGTGTGTTACTACTGTCCACCATTGCCATTCTCTTTATCATTTCTTCACCCTCTTGGATCATCTTGATTCTTGTTTTTATTTGTTTCAAGGTTAACTGACATATAACATCAACAAGAGGTTTTTCAGTGGCTCTTTTCGCTATGTCATCAACTACCTCATTCAACAGGATTCCCACATGTGAAGGGATCCACATGAATCTTACTTTATACCCAGTTTTTTCTAATTTCTTAACATTCTCTCTACACTCTATCACAATATTCTGATATACTGGGCGTCTGCTATTTAAAGACTCTAACGCTCCTCTGCTGTCAATAAAGAAGCAAGCATTTTTACCACCATTTGACTACTTCCTGTAATCCTGCTAATACTCCTTGGAGTTCAGCCTGCGTTGAAGAGACATTGTCAGTTAAGCGGCGTCAATAACAGTATCTACAGTGCCGATGTCAGTGTACTCCCTGATCAAGACTCCACATGCCTTCCCATCCCTAGCTACTGACCCATCACAATATACATGTAGAGTGTTTTCTGTGGGCAGTTTTCTAATTATACAATCATATGTCGCCCTCAGCTCTCCTATTTCATACATACTTTTTTTCTTTTGCAAGGGAGTAATTACTACATCTACATTACAATCCTCCCATGGTGGTGTGATTTTCTCTTGGGCACAGCAATACACTCTGTAATAACATCATACTTTATAACATTAGAACATAAGTTATCATATATACTCTCTTCATCATACACTGTTCACTACTTCCCACCTTTTGAACCGAGAGGATTAATTCATTAGCTCCCCACCTCTCATTAATCTAATGGCAGAGGCTACATTTATCTCTGAAATTCTATCCCCAATACTCTGCAGATTAAGCTCCATCCTCATTATCTCAATCATAGCATTTTTGGGCATCCTAAGATAATTCTCATGGCTTCATTTTGTACCTTCTCCAACTTGCCCATCCTACCTTTACCAAAACAAGAAATGACAGGTGCAGCATAATCAATAAGAGATCTTACAGTACTCAAGTATATCATTCGTAGCACAGGGACTCCCACCCCTTTCCACAGCATGCCAAGGCCTTCAGAGGTTGTAATCTCTTCCGACATTGACCCAACAGTCTGTTCATCTCAGCTTCCAAACTCTCATGGGTATATCCAACATATATGCCTAAATATTTATATATATTAACTCCTCTATATTTTTACCGTTTTTTTCAATATAATGGGCCTCCGACTTCTACATTCAAACTTAGTTTTGTTTTCATTAACCACCAGTCCCATATGGTGACACAGGTATCCGAAAGTCCAACACTGTTTGAACCTTTGAAATATCTTTGCGATGATATCAAAATATCATCGGCATATATGATTGGAGTTACCCCATTTGAGTATCTCTCAGATGCTATCTTATTCATTAGTACATTAAACAGGGTGGGCTCAACACGCC
>WNGS01071629.1:0-10402 GCA_020271785.1 Procambarus virginalis | reverse complement strand
TTGCGGAAGATCGAAGAGCTGAGGAGACATGTTTGCTACCTACATTTCTATTTTTCTTGCTGACCTGCAGACTGACCAGAAAAGCAGTCAGTCAGTCAGTCAAACATTTTATAGTTTAAAGTTTTCATCTTAAAAAGGGGGGAGTACTAGTCTTCAATTTCTTTCATCAAATCAAATAGGCACACGGACCACTACCTATTGTTGTTGTCTGTCTATCGCATGACTAGGTTAAGGACCACAATATCCCACACCATACCTGCTCCGGCCTCTCACCAGTCAATAAACACAATTTTGTATCATTTCTTGAATAAAAAAGCACTCCGAAACATCTTTGCACATTTTAATTTTTCATTGACACATGCACAGCCATCAAAGGGAACCTCATTTTTGCATGGATGTCTTGTGTGTTAAATAAACCGTCCTTACCTAGCTTATCATTTTCTTTGAGAAACTTATATGTGGTGATCATATCCCCGAGTCTGCACAAATAACCCACACATCACCCATCTTCTGTTTTCAAATCATAGCTCGCGTCTAATTTACTGTTATTTTTTTGTAGAAAACTAAGTTTTTGAGAATATGCACAAAGACAGCAATTACTATTCGTATCATCAAAGGTATTCTCAGAGATTTTTTTAGTTTAAAAAAATACTTCCACCATCCTACATCCATATTGAGAAAGAGAGAAGGTAAACATAACTTGGTTATTGCATCTAGTTTTAAAAAGGGGTATGAATAAGAAGAGTCATGTTCCATAAAAAAATACTTTACAGCATCCATTATTTATGAGCAGTAAGAGGGAAACGGGATCCACACATACAATTTCCAAGAATTACAATGCTATCGAGGTAAACATAACATAAAAAGACAATAATGTAGTAGTATGCTATTAATCAGCTAGTCAAAATTTAACATAACAGATATGATTTCACAGAATTTTAACCTTTGCAAGTTTTTCAATGCTTTCTCTTCACTTGTGCTAAGTGAGTCAGAAAAAATGGGACATTTCATTATTAGCCAGGCAATACGCTATTAGCTAGATATTCAAATCATATTACACGCATTATTTCACAAGAATTTCTTTTTCTAGGAAATATGGTTCCTTTAAGCAGTTCAACACATCAAACACCAGCAGTCCACGACATAAGAGGCTGACTTAGGAGGAAAGAAAAGGTATTATGAAATATGCACACACCAACCTCCCGAAGACAGAGGAGTTTGGGGAGACGTGATCACTACATACATAGCCTCCTCCTCCTCTTTCTCTCTTTAATCAATAATTATCCTTTGCAGCATTTCTTGACTAAAATAGCACTCCAAAACATAAGTGGTCATTTTTATTCTCACTGTCGCACTTATAGTCAATAATTTGTTTCGCAGAATGACAAGTTATGCTTAGTGACGATATTTCACGGTGAGCATAGTTTTAAGAGAGTTCACACTGTATTAATTACGGTCGTGGATATGTTATGTTATGTTTGTGAAGATCATTACTTCTTATTTTTACCCATTTCCCCACCCCCTGCTTTTCAGTCTTCTCATATTCTTTCAAAGAAAATTAGCTTCACATTACATATATTAATCAACTTTCAAATTCAGTTCAGTTTCTTTTCAATATCACAGCTTTATCGTTTCCCCTTTCAGTATCTAGTTCAAGACCTCGTAATATCAATGTCATTAATACTACTATCATCAGCCATGTATTGGATGTCTCAGACATTCAGTTAACAACTTAGTAAGTGTTTATTGAACGTGGGAATCACTTCACGTGTGCTCATTTTAGTTTAGTTTAAAGTTTTCCATCTTAAATTTATACTATTATCACCAACTATGTATTGGATAGCTCAGGCATTCAGTTAACAACTCAGTAAGTGAAAATCACTTCATGTGAGCTCATTTTTAGTTTAGAATAAGGTTTTTCCATCGTAAAATACTATTATCATCAACCATGTATTGGGTGGCTCAACCATTCAGTTTACAACTCAGTAAGTGTTTACTGAACATAGATATCCCTCCATGTGACCTCATTTTTTTAGTTTAGATTTCTCCATCGTAAAATAAAATATTACTATCACAAACCTTGTATTGCCCGGCTCAGGCATTCAGTTTACAACTCAGTAAGTCTTTACTGAACGTGGAAATCGCTACATGTGTGGTCATTTAGTTTAAAGTTTCCCAATCTTAAAATATTACTATCATCATCAACCATGTATTAACTGGCTTAGACATTTAGTTTACAACTCGGTAAGTGTTTACTGAACGTGGGAATCACTTTGTGCCCTCATTTCTGTTTAATTTAAAGTTTTTCAATCTTGAAATGACCTCTGATTGCATAAAGCGGAGATTTTTCTGAAAAGGGGGACAAAGAAACATTTGCGCAGTGCCTTCCGCGACCTGCGCGGGGTGGTCTGGGAGCTTATGAATTGGGATGGAATGGGAGGCTTCTGCCTCACTCTCACCGACAACACAGCAGTGCTCGAAACTCCTCCCCTCACAACGTTGGACCATGCACGAGATGGACAACACGACGGCTACCCTGGTCCCAGACCTCTCTCTACTGGACGTTTTGGTACCCTCGACCTCGCAACTTGCTTTGGCAGGGGCCTTCTGCCCCACACTCCTATCGCCAAGGTAAAAGTGAAGTTTCTGTTTTAATCTAGTCAGGACCTCCCCAGTGCAGGCGTGTGAATAGCGCCGTCCCCTAGCGGTCCGTGTGTACCGCCTTAGCTAGCTCCCTTAGCCTCCTGCTGCCCCCTGGGGAAGCAGAAGCGCCCTTAGGGTCCGCGCCAGGATCCGCCGTGCTGTACTTTCTGTGTCGCTTTGCCCTTGGTGTCGACGCCACGTGGCCAGGCGGTGGCGGCCCTCCGCCCTTCGGCCCGGCCCTTAGGGCCCAAGCCAAGTCGGCGTCGACACGTGGCCAGGCTCCAGGCGGCCTGTCCCCGGGGCCCACGCCCTGGTCGTGACGCCCACGCAGCAAGGCGCTCCTTGGAGCGCACGCCCTGGGCCGTGTTCGCCACGAGGCTGGGCGGTGGCGGCCCTCCGCCCTCGGGCCCGGCCCCTAGGGCCCAAGCCAAGTCGGCGTCGACACGTGGCCAGGCTCCAGGCCTATGCCCGGGCCTGTTCCCGGGGCCCACCCCCTGGTCGTGACGCCCACGTGGCAAGGAGCTCCTTGGAGCGCACGCCCTGGGCCGTGATCGCCACGTGGCCGGGCGGGGGCGGCCCACCGCCCTCGGGCCCGGCCCCTAGGGCCCATGCCAAGTCGGCCTCGACACGTGGCCGGGCTCCGGGCCTGTTCCTGGGGCCCACGCCCTGGTCGTGATGCCCACGTGGCAAGGTGCTCCTTGAAGGGCACGCCCTGGGCCGTGTACAGCCATCCTGCCCCTCTGCCACGGGCCAGCGTGTGCTGGGCCCTGTCCTTAGCGGACAGAATCCAGCATGGATTGTACGTGCTGCGTGCGTGTGCACGTACATGCGTGCGTGCGTGTGCACGTATGTACGTGCGCATGTGATTACTGTGCGTGCCCTGGGGGGCCTAGCAGCGTCCCGGGCACGGGTGACGCCCTGCCTGGGCTCTGGGTGCAGCCTGAACACATGTCCCATGGGAGCCAAGCCCCGGCTTGGCTCAGCTGATGTCCTGGACGGTCTGGCGGTTGTGAGTCCCGCCGATGACCCATGACCTTAAATTCGATTCTTATCTTATTTACTCGTTGTGGCCATTCAACAAATATTCATTCACGCTATTTTACGTTATTTATGGTTACTACTCCCCATTACGGTATGCAGCCGATGCCCAGCAGCTGATGGCCTGGCTGGGGATTTCCCGGCCGAGCGCGTCCCCTGGGGGCCAAGCCCAGCTGCTGACGCCGGCTCAGCTGATGCCCCGGTCGGCCTGGTGGAGGTGTTTCACGCCGAAGACTCATGGCCTTATGTTTATTCATTTAATTCGTTTGTTACCTTAATTAATAGCTGCGGCTATTAAACACTTAAACAAATACACTATTTTAACCAGTTATTTGTGGTTACTGCTTACCTGTTACGCTGGGCTGCCTTTGACCCAGCAGATGTGATTCCTGATGATGACCCATGGCCTATAATTAATACATTTATTATTTGCTAGTTAATTTAACTATCTGTTTGTGGCTTTTAATCATCTATTCAAACCAGCTATTTAACCAGTTATTTGTGGTTCCTGCTTACCCATTACGTTATGCTGCCATTGGCCCAGCAGATGCGATTCCTGTTGATGTCACTTGGCCTATAATTAATTCATCTATTATTTGCTAGTTATTTTATTTATTCGTTTGTGGGTTGTTACGAATCTTGTTAAGATCCTCTCATTACTCTTAATTATTATTACTGTATTGTCTTATTCTTTAATCATTATAGCATCCAGTTGTATAATGTGAGATTTGTATGTTATATGATATATATTATTGAATGTATTAGTGTGCTTGAGTTGCATATTATTTGTATGAGGCTTTCGTGTTACAATTCTCATGTGTTTCTCTGTGGGGGTTGATCAGGTTGGATATGTGAGTAGCGTGGGAAAGTATTGTCAAGCGAGTGTTTATGATTTAACCTTGATTTATAACTCCTATTTATTTGTCTGTAAATGCTATTGTATAAACTAATGTAATGGTGTACTCTTATAATTAATAATATGTTGTTATTTGTATTACCATTTATTATTAGTAATTCCACAATGTTATGTGGATAGTTAGTTGTTTTGTTAGTAGACGCTTGGCCTGTGGACAGACGCGTGGGTTAGTAGCGTGGTGGCTGTGTTCGAGGGATAACATGTATTAAGTTAAGTCCTTGATTTGTATATTTAGTCATTCAAAGTTTTTATTTCCTGGTCAGATGATATTGTATTCTCTCATTAATTTTTAAGTGCTATTAATATTGCTCATTGCTCGAGAAGTATTTTATTTTAATTTGCATGCTGATAAATATTTCTGGCTATATTTACGTACCATTTAATTGTTATGTTTGTCCCCCTTAGCATAAATATATTGTTCCCCATTTTATGCAGTGCTTTATCTTATACCCCTAGACTTTATTAAAAGGCCATTTTAAATATTTATGTACACTGCTGGGAGAAGAACCTTATTTAGTCTCGAGGGTGGTAACAAATGGAGGCCTGTGTCCGGGATCTTATACCATTAATTCCCTGTAATGTTGTACAATTAACAGTGCTAATTATTAATAGCAATTGCCTTCCTAGGTACTCTGTGATTATCTAGTGACGCCTAATCAAGCCTGTGTAATTATCTGTTCAATCTGAGCTGCTGTGAAAACTTTCAACGCTTCACGATTTGAGGTAAGTGTTCAGCTTGTGCCAGGGGCCAAGCATAATTTTCAGTGTTGTTTCAAGTGTAAGTTGTGATTATTGAGCCAACCATGGAGGATCAGGTTGTTGCGCTGGTAGATCAGCCAAATTTTGGTAAAATTAAAGACTTAAAGAAGTCTGGTTTGTTGTTGCTGGCTGATAAATTGAACCTAGCAGTTTCCAGTAAAATGTTGAAAGCTCAAGTGTTAAGAGTTATTGTCACACACTTGGTGGAAGAGGAGAGACTTGACGAAGAGTGTTTGGGAGAGTTAGACGAAGAGTCAAGTGACAAGGTGGCAATCTTAAAGTTGGAGTTGGAGACTAAATTAGAAATGGCTAGGCTGGAAGCAGATAAGAGAGGTTGGAGTTGCAGAACCAGCAAAAACAACTTGAGTTGGTAACTCAACAGCAGATGTTGGAGGCTCGAGTACAACTGGCAGAGCAGGAGACTAAACAACTCGAAATTCAGCAGAGTATGGCTGAAAATAATAACAGGTTAGAACAGCAGAGGATTGCGGCAGGTTTGGGTGACACTAGTAATAATCCAGAGAGTACAAATAGTTCTTCTAAGTACAGTAAACGTGTAGATTTGCCTAAGTTTAATGAAGAAGATCCAGAAATATTTTTCTTGCATTTTGAGAAACTAGCAGTCAGCATGAATTGGCCTGTAGATCAATGGGTTAGCATATTACAAGGACAATTTAAGGGTAAAGCTCAAGAGGTATTTGCATCATTGCCTGCTGAGAATTCTTTCGATTTTAAATTTGTTCAGCAAAGTATTTTAAATGCTTACCAGCAGATCCCAGAGGCACATAGAATAAAATTCAGAAGTTTAAAAAGAGCACAGGACCAGACTATTTCTGATTTTGTAAGAGTAAAATTAAATCACTTTAACAGATGGATTAAAGCACTTAATATTTCAGAGTTTGAGACTTTGAGAGACCTCATAGTAACTGAGGAAGTAATGGGATGTCTACCAGAGAAATTAGCTTTGTTTATGGCTGAAAATAAGCAAACCAATGATCTTATAAAATTAGCCAAGCTAGCTGATGAGCATGAACTACTTACTAAAGTGCCTTTTAGAGCACCCATTAATCATTTCAATGTTAAAACTAATCATTATGCTCATAAACATGTTTTCCAGACTCGACCAGCTACTTCACCTTCTCCCCTTAACCCTTCTCCTGTAAAGCCTAAATCTGAGAAACAACCGACAGGGTTGTCAACCTTAAGTAATGTAGTGAATAAGCCTGCAGTGGGTTCGGCTATTCCGACCACTAGCAGGTATTGCACGCATTGCAGGAGAAGAGGTCATGTGGTAAATTCATGTTATGCTTTGCACCCAGAGTTGAGACCAACTGGTCTAATATTGAGTAGGGGTTTGCAAACCATTAATGCCAATGTTGCTTCAGTCATGCCCAAGTGGATGACTAATTTTGATCCATACCTACATTCGGGAACCCTATTATGTACTAGTGGAACCTGGAAACCAGTCCAGTTGTTAAGGGACACTGGTGCTTCCCAGTCTTTAATTTCTCGCCGTGTTCTTACTGATGTTAGCACAGAAGACACTGGAGAGGTAGTGTTATTGCAGGGACTTGGAGGGCTCATCCAGCGTGTACCATTAATTAAGGTTAACCTGAATTCTTCTATTACACCAGGTTGGTGCACTGTAGCAGTCAGTGAGCAGTTGCCCATTCCTGGGATTGATATAATTGTAGGTAATGATTTCGATAAATGTAAATTTAGTGGGACCGATTGTCCTGTTATGTATACTAAACCTAATGCAGTACTGGCTCAACCAGATGAGGATGATGGTGTCATTTATCCAGCCTGTGTTGTGACCAGATCCATGGGTAAGCAGAATGTGGTAAGTCCTGCTACTACCAAGGTGGATGTTCTCGAGGCCAGGACCCCTTCAGACAGGGAGGTGGAGGTGGACCTTGAAGATACATTTATAGCTCACGTGGATGTCGAGAGTGAGGCCGGTGCCAAAGCCCTAATTTATTCTGACCCAGATGGTCTGGAAGATGTGGCCCAGGTACCACTTCCTTGCCCGCTCGCTCCAGTTGTAGAGTTCCAGACCTTGCGTAAGTTACAGAGTACTGATCCCAGTCTAGCTGAGTGTTATGCAGAAGCAGCCGACTCCATCGATACTTTGGAGGAGAGTACGGGTTGTTATTTCAAGGATCAATGTCTGATGAGAAGATGGAGACCATCAGGAACTCCCTCATCAGAGGATTGTGAGTTTAACACCCAGCTCGTTGTGCCAACAGAGTATCGGGAGCAGGTATTGCAAGCTGCTCATGATGACCTGATGGGAGGCCATCAAGGTATTACCAGTATGTATCATAAGATCTGTAAACTTTTTTATTGGCCGAAACTTAAAAAAGATGTGGTCAGATATTGCCACAACTGTGTTGTGTGTCAGACTGTTGGTAAGCCTAATCAGACTGTGCCACGAGCACCATTATATCCTATTGTAGTGCCAGAGGAGCCATTTACTCATGTGGTACTGGATTGTGTCGGACCTTTACCCCGTACAAAATCCGGAAATATGTATATGTTCACTATCTTATGTATGACCACCAGGTTCCCTGAAGCGTATGCTTTACGTAATATTAGAGCTTCTACTATTATCAGGCAGTTGGAACGATTTTTTTCACTTTTTGGGATGCCCCGTGTAATTCAAACTGATAATGGGAGTAATTTTTGTTCCACCATCTTTAAAAATTTCTGTAGCAGTTTTGGTATAAAACACAATTTTTCAAGTCCTTACCATCCTCAGAGTCAAGGGGGAATCGAGCGGTTCCACCAAACTCTCAAGAAAATGTTGAAGGCGACTGGGGAAGATTCACCCAGACATTGGGATGAGAATCTGCCATTTGTTTTATTTGCGGCTAGAGATGGATTGCACAGTGCACTAGGTTGTTCTCCATTCGAACTTGTATTCGGACATCAGGTGAGAGGACCTTTAAAGATGTTATATGAACACATGTTAGATGATGTTACAGCCAGGCAGAGTGAGCGTTACCTGACGGATGTCAAGAGCAAGCTGTCCAGAACGAGGGAGTTGGCCTTACGACATCTAGGTGAACAACAGCAGGTAATGAAGCAGAAACATGACCAGAGGTTCAAGGCCAAACTCAGAGTTTTTGAGCCAGGAGATTTGGTATTGGTCTTGAAGCCTCGTATGGGTACGTCTATGTCTAACAAATTCGCAGGACCGTATCAAGTAGTCAAACGTCTTGGGGAGGTTACTTACAAGGTTTGCCATCCCAAGCAGAAACGACAGACCATGAGTGTACATGTAAACCGGTTGAAGGCTTATTGTGGGCCTAGTATTGTGGCTTGTTGTGTTGCTGAGGAGGAAATTCCTGAAGAGTCGAGTGTTGCTGAGGAAGATAGTAATATTTGTTTGTCTAATTCCAGTAGTTCCGGGGAAGAATTGTTGAGTCATTTGCAGGAGGAGGAGAGAGCAGAGTTCCAGGATCTTTTGGAGGTGTCTTCTAGCTTGTTTGGGGAGGTCCCCACTCAAACTTCTCTCATTACTCATGATATCACCCTGACAAATGTGACTCCAATTCGGTTGCACCCTTATCGAGTGACACCCGAGAAACGTCGTATCATCCAGGAGGAGGTTGATTATCTTCTTCGACATGGGTTCATTAGACCCAGTCAGAGTTCCTGGAGTTCGCCATGCCTATTAGTACCAAAGCCAGAAGATAAGTGGAGATTAGTAGTGGATTATAGAAAACTCAACCAGGTAACTATCGTTGATGTTTATCCGTTACCTTTATTAGAAGAATGTGTTGATACTATAGGTCATGCCAACTTTGTATCTACATTGATTCTGCAAGAATTCAATATTGTAATTCGTCATATTCCTGGGAGGCAAAATGTAATTGCTGACGCCTTATCCAGAGGTTTTCCTGTTGCAGTGCCATAATCTGTAGTGTTCTTTATTCATAAGATGTATGTAATTTTGTATTTTTTTTCTGTATGAAATTTCATTGCTTTGTACTTGATTTAGTTTAAGTATTTTCATGTGGTGAAAATTTTTCATGTGTTAATTCATGCAGTCAAAAAATGAAATCAACCTTCAGTTAATTTCATTTTTTCTTAGGGGACGGGAGGGATGTTACGAATCTTGTTAAGATCCTCTCATTACTCTTAATTATTATTACTGTATTGTCTTATTCTTTAATCATTATAGCATCCAGTTGTATAATGTGAGATTTGTATGTTATATGATATATATTATTGAATGTATTAGTGTGCTTGAGTTGCATATTATTTGTATGAGGCTTTCGTGTTACAATTCTCATGTGTTTCTCTGTGGGGGTTGATCAGGTTGGATATGTGAGTAGCGTGGGAAAGTATTGTCAAGCGAGTGTTTATGATTTAACCTTGATTTATAACTCCTATTTATTTGTCTGTAAATGCTATTGTATAAACTAATGTAATGGTGTACTCTTATGATTAATAATATGTTGTTATTTGTATTACCATTTATTATTAGTAATTCCACAATGTTATGTGGATAGTTAGTTGTTTTGTTAGTAGACGCTTGGCCTGTGGACAGACGCGTGGGTTAGTAGCGTGGTGGTGTGTTCGAGGGATAACATGTATTAAGTTAAGTCCTTGATTTGTATATTTAGTCATTCAAAGTTTTTATTTCCTGGTCAGATGATATTGTATTCTCTCATTTAAGTGCTATTAATATTGCTCATTGCTCGAGAAGTATTTTATTTTAATTTGCATGCTGATAAATATTTCTGGCTATATTTACGTACCATTTAATTGTTATGTTTGTCCCCCTTAGCATAAATATATTGTTCCCCATTTTATGCAGTGCTTTATCTTATTCCCCTAGACTTTATTACAAAGGCCAATTTTAAATATTTTATGTACACTGCTGGGAGAAGAACCTTATTTAGTCTCGAGGGTGGTAACATACCCAGGCAGGGGGGGAAGGTTCCTGCCCAGGTCTACACCACCAGGGGGGGGGGGGAAGGTTCCTGCCTCTCGAATTAGCGAACGAGAGTGTTTATCAGAACCAGCTTCACCAAC
>WNGS01071624.1:0-10765 GCA_020271785.1 Procambarus virginalis | reverse complement strand
GTGGTTTATAGCCAGGCTATCACTTCCTTATGTCCGGTCGTGATGGTCAAGTGGTTTAAGGCGTCCCTGTACACCAGTTGCGTTGCTCCTGGGAGTATGGGTTCGAGTCACTTCTGGGGTGTGAGTTTTCAGTTGTATCTAGTCCTGGGGACCATTCAGGCTTGTTTGCATTTGTGTTCCTCACGTGTTGCCCAAAAAATGAGGTGATTTGATAAAATGCTATGCCCAAGATTACCATCCAGGTGCCGGCGGGGAAGTGGTTCATATAGCTCGGCTATCACTTCCTTTGTCCGGTCGTGATGGTCAAGTGGTTTAAGGCGTCCCTGTACATACCAGTTGCGTTGCTCCTGGGAGTATGGGTTCGAGTCACTTCTGGGGTGTGAGTTTTCAGTTGTATCTAGTCCTGGGGACCATTCAGGCTTGTTTGCATTTGTGTTCCTCACGTGTTGCCCCAAAAAATGAGGTGATTTGATAAAATGCTATGCCCAAGATTACCATCCGGTGCCGGCGGGAAGTGGTTCATATAGCTCGGCTATCACTTCCTTATGTCCGGTCGTGATGGTCAAGTGGTTTAAGGCGTCCCTGTACATACCAGTTGCGTTGCTCCTGGGAGTATGGGTTCGAGTCACTTCTGGGGTGTGAGTTTTCAGTTGTATCTAGTCCTGGGGACCATTCAGGCTTGTTTGCATTTGTGTTCCTCACGTGTTGCCCCAAAAAATGAGGTGATTTGATAAAATGCTATGCCCAAGATTACCATCCGGTGCCGGCGGGGAAGTGGTTCATATAGCTCGGCTATCACTTTTGTCCGGTCGTGATGGTCAAGTGGTTTAAGGCGTCCCTGTACATACCAGTTGCGTTGCTCCTGGGAGTATGGGTTCGAGTCACTTCTGGGGTGTGAGTTTTCAGTTGTATCTAGTCCTGGGGACCATTCAGGCTTGTTTGCATTTGTGTTCCTCACGTGTTGCCCCAAAAAATGAGGTGATTTGATAAAATGCTATGCCCAAGATTACCATCCAGGTGCCGGCGGGGAAGTGGTTCATATAGCTCGGCTATCACTTCCTTTGTCCGGTCGTGATGGTCAAGTGGTTTAAGGCGTCCCTGTACATACCAGTTGCGTTGCTCCTGGGAGTATGGGTTCGAGTCACTTCTGGGGTGTGAGTTTTCAGTTGTATCTAGTCCTGGGGACCATTCAGGCTTGTTTGCATTTGTGTTCCTCACGTGTTGCCCCAAAAAATGAGGTGATTTGATAAAATGCTATGCCCAAGATTACCATCCGGGTGCCGGCGGGGAAGTGGTTCATATAGCTCCGGCTATCACTTCCTTTTGTCCGGTCGTGATGGTCAAGTGGTTTAAGGCGTCCCTGTACATACCAGTTGCGTTGCTCCTGGGAGTATGGGTTCGAGTCACTTCTGGGGTGTGAGTTTTCAGTGATATATATATATATATATATATATATATATATATATATATATATATCATAAATATATATATATATATATATATATATATATATATATATATATATATATATATATATATATATATATATATATATATATATATATATACTAGCAGTACCAGGCCACGCATGGATGACATAAGTAATAGAGAAATGGAATGAGGTCTGGACACGTGAATATTTAACTGCTTTAAGAGAATATCATTATGGAGCTGCAAGCCCATACAACAAAGTTCAACTTAAACCAGGTGATCTTGTCCTAGTAGACAGTGATGGACCCAGGTCAGAATGGCCTATAGGTAAAATTGTTGACATCCATCCTGACCGCCATGGTGTATTACGAATTGTAAAGGTTCAGTGTCGAGGTACTACTACCTTGAAAACACTAGAGAAATTAGTACCTTTAGAGTTAGCAGAACACGAGTGTTCTACAGATATACCTGTAATCCAAGTTTCAGAGAACAATGATTCTACTTATCCGAGCACAAGACCAACAAGAGTCGCTGCTCAGAAGTGCAAGCAGAAAATTAAACAATATTTTGATTCTATTCAAGAATAGATAATTTATCATTTAAACTTGAGGTGATCATACTGATGCAGTGATGAGTTGATGTCCAGTAATTAGTTACGAGTCATAGTGACCCTGGAGAGTAGCCTCACTGTATTGATCATCAATTTTCAATGTTTATTACGTCCCCATCTTGACTTAAGAGTCATCTACCACAGATTCAGGACATTCGTTAGGAACGTACTAACCTACTAACACATGAATATAATTTCAGGATAGAGAAACAGGTGTACGTTAGTACTAATACCTGAACTACGACCCGAGTTTTCTCTCCCCGGAGTTGTTGGAAATAACCAACAGTTTATACATGATTGTATTTATGCAAGCTTTGTATTAACGACACTAGTTACAAAATTTATTTACTTGCAGATTTAATCCTTATCATGACTCACTTATACATATTGCCTGATTCTTCCTAGTCAATTACGATATACATATTCCTTTACGCTCGAGTTGTCTAACGAGAGCCGCGCATGCGCAATAGGGAAGAAGGGGAAGACGGGAGAGTGTCACCACAGGGCGACAGTAGTCAACTATAGAACGAGCAACCAGACACAGAGCAGAACGCTTTAAAAAAGACCAACGTCATCTATGCCTTCAAATGCCCACTTGGGGACTGTAAGCCTCAAAGAACTCAGTATATAGGCAAGACAACAACATCTCTTTCCAGGCGACTAACGATGCATAAGCAACAGGGCTCCATTAAGGAAAATATAATCTCTTTCCACAACCAGACCATCACCAGAGAAATCTTAGCAAACAACACATAAATCAACGATAGATACAGCGACAGCAGGCGGCTTGACATCTGCGAGGCACTACACATCAAGAAGTCAACACCAGCAATCAACAGCCAATTAATGCACATCTATATTCTACCCACTTCAAGACTCCGCTCCAATATAGATGCATCAAGAAATATGGGTCAATAAGCCCTCTGCAGTTACTTCCATTCTTACCTTCAATACCCATTGTTTCGTGTTCTATCCTGTGTTGAAAGATTTGTTAACCTGATCCAAAACTGTTGTAACATATCACCTCACCCAAAATGTGGGTATAAAATAAAATGAAAGCTGTTTAAATCATAGCATAAGTAAGAACTCAGTTTAGTGTTTGCAGGTTATAGTTGTGTGTGTGTAAACTAAAAGTCTTTGAAAATGTAATAAGCTATTACGAAACGCGTTCAAGCGTCGCATCAGACTAGAAATAAAAATGAATTTTGGAGAATTGATTTTTCAATTACCATCAACAGTGAAAAGAAACATAAGAAATATTGAGAAAATTCGTGTTAGAATTATTAATAAACACTTTCGCGCACTGAGGTTAAGAAAAAAAACTTGGGCCTTGTGCCCCTGGCGCTTCGCGCAGCCAAGCGGTGAGACCGAAAAGTGTATACTCTTTTTACTCTCCTGACACTAATTGTAGGCGTACGTATTTAAATTTGGTATCACTGTGTTCGCAATAGAATTGTCTATAAGAACATACGTATAAAATGCCGTCAAATCATAAGGCATATCAACAACCAATAAAAAACTATTGACATCACTTGCCGAGAGCGCCAAACAGCAACAAAATGTTTCCATTCTCGTAATGGTTGTGAGGCCCACAGTTGTCCTACATCGTTAATTTTGGTATCATTGGAATTGCAATTAAATTCTCTATATGGACATATGCATATAAATATAGAATCAATGTCGCAACTGACCCACAAGAGTGTGGAAAGTGGCTGAAGTGTTACCCGCGGCGGCATATCGCCGAAAATGACATCGAAAAGTGTATTTTCAATTCACTGTCCTGACATTATTTTTGGATGTACGCATTTAATTTTTGTACCAATGTGTTCGCAATAGAATGTTCTATAAGAATATAAGTATAAACCGTCAAATAAGAATGCGTTCGACCGGCAACAAATATAAAAAGTACGTCGATCATACGCGTCGTGTCAATAATGCAATAGTTTTACCACGAAGATTCACTGCCATGACATTTTCTTTAATAAGCTCTTCTGTTATTAGAGAAAAACGTACATTTTATGGCGAACATTTCTAAACTATCCCCAAGAAAATCGAAGCAAAAATGGATTTTATACAAATATTTTTTATTTTAACTGGGATACTAGTTAAAAGTGCGGAACTGTAAGAACCGCTCATAACGACCCGGCTTGTTATAAATGCGGCAAAGTGTTTTAAATTAATCTTACTTTTCGGCCATATTTAATAATATATGTCTACAGGAAAGACTGCTACAAATATATATATATATATATATATATATATATATATATATATATATATATATATATATATATATATATATATATATATATATATATATATATATATATATATATATATATATATATATATATATATACATATATATATATATATATATATACATATATATATATATATATATATATACACATATATATATATGTGTGTGTGTGTGTGTGTGTGTGTGTATCACGAAAATAAACACGTGATTAAAAATGTGACAATGTCAGACCACGGAGGAAATATGAAACAGGAATTTCCTTAAGTACTTTCGTATATTAATGCATCTTCTTCAGAAGGAGTGAACACTCCTTCTGAAGATGTATTAATATACGAAAGTACTTAAGGAAATTCCTGTTTCATTTTTCCTCCTTGGTCTGACATTGTGTGTATATATATTGTGACGGTAATCGAGTTGGAAATGGTGGTCGGCAGTCTTCCAACTAGCAGTTGTCATTGCTGGGCCACATAATATATAAAAAAAGAAAAGGAAAAAAAAGAGAAAAAAAAGAATGACTGCGTGATTTGGTAATCTGTGGCAAGGTTGTAAAGACGAAAAGCAATAATAAAAAATATGGATTTTAATAACAATAAGAAAACACAAATTGAAATAAATGCAAAATCTTGGCTTACTGGCAAAAACAATAAACAATATAAACATGAAAATAGATTACGTTAATGGGGAGGAGAATTGACATACAAAAGTAAGTAAAATATGAATGCTGGAATATATGCACTAACTATGAACCTCTACTTGACCACACAGAGTGAGTCACTTAGGAGTTCACAGCTTGCGAGCACACAATATTCTGGCTGGCAGAAACGTAAGGGACTCCAACAATAACTGGTGAGATCTTGTGATTGGTGGGGAGCCGGAGTGGAGTGTTGGTTGGCGGCCAATGAGGAAGCTGGATGGTCGCAGTCGCTAGTTAGGCCGTTGCAGGGTTCGGCGCGTCGACCAGGTGCAGCAGTGGGGGGGGAAGGAGGGAGTTGCTGGTACGTGTGGCGAGCTTATAATACGTTTAGCCACTACAAAACGTATCTTTTATGTTGATGAGGACAGGAGTGATTCGCAGAAATGGCAGGCTAAATCTCTGATAAGAGATTATCGTCACAACTCTCCCCCGAAGCCTGCCGTTTCGGGTGAATCACGTCCCCTGGAGGTAGAGTGGGAGGTGGAGCTGCCTCCACCTCATGCACTCTGGAGAGGGCATCAGCGATGATGTTGTCAGGCCCCTTGATGTAGCAGATCGTTAAGTTGAAGCCTTGAAGATATAAAGCCCATCGCAGCAGACGTTGGTTATTAAACTGGGCTTGATGTAAAAATCTCAGAGGGTTGTGGTCCGAATAGATGGTAGTGGACCTAGCACCGTGCAGATATGGTGCAAAGTGTTGTAAGCTCAGGACGATGGACAGGAGTTCCTTCTCTATAGTACTGTAGTTCTTCTGATGAGGCTTCAACTTGTAACTGTAGTAGCTGACAGGTAGAACCTCCTCGCCTCGCTGCTGCATTAAGACACTTCCGATGCCGGTACCACTGGCGTCGACATGGAGGATGAAAGGCTTCTTGATATCTGGTGAGGCGAGAATGGGATTAGAACAGAGGAGGAATTTGAGTTGTTCGAATGCAACGGTTTGCTCTCTGGTCCAATTATACCGTTGCTTGGGACTGGTTAAGGTGATTAATGGGGTTGCAACAGTGCTAAAATTCTTCACAAACCTACGGTAATAGGAAGCAAGACCAAGGAAGCGCAGGAGCTGCTTCCTGGTAGTAGGCTGTGGATACTGTTGGATTGCTCGAATGTGAATGTTTAACGGAGCCAGGTTGCCACTCCCTATAACATGACCCAGGTACCGCACTTTACCTTTCGCGAAGGTGGACTTGCCCAAATTGATGGTGAGGCCGGCTTTCAGGAGCTTGTAGAACAATCGTTGTAGCTGGAGCAGGTGTTCGCTCCAGGTGTCGGATGCTATCACAATGTCGTCCAGATAGGCATAGGTGTTTTCCAAGCCCTGGATGACGCGGTTGACAGCTCTCTGAAAGGTGGCTGGGGCATTGCAGAGTCCAAAGGGAAGGCGATGGTACCTGTAGAGACCAAAGGGGGTTATAAAGGCTGACAGTACCTTAGCTCGCTCCGTTAAACTCACCTGGTAGTAGCCCTTTAGTAGGTCTACCTGAGACAGGTAGCGGGCATTACCAATGGCATCCAAAATGTCGTCTACTCTGGGTATTGGGTAGGCGTCCTTCACTGTGACCTGGTTCAACTTCCTATAATCCGTACACAGACGGATTTTGCCGTGAGGTTTGGGTACCAGGATGCATGGTGAGGCCCAGGGGGACTCACAGGGGCTAGCCAGTCCATGGTCCAAGAGATACTGTACCTCAGCCCGCATGACTTCCGTTTTGCTCGGGCTGATTCGGTAGAATGGTTGGCGAATCGGCTGGGTGTCAGGTAGCAGTTGGATGTCGTGCCGAGTCACAGTACACTCTTGGGGGTCATCTCGAAACAACTCTTGATATTCTCTGACGAGTTTGATTAGTGGAGCACTATTATCGTCCTGAAAATGATGTTGAAGGTTAGTAAGGATTTCCGAGTTAGAGAGCGCTGGCTCAGTGTCAGTGCTCTCGGAAGGAGAAGCAGGGAAGGTCTCACTGTGGCTGTATGGACCTGTAAATGAGGTGAAATTGGTTAACACAGTGGGAGGAACCCCATGGTAGGGCTTGAGTAAATTAATGTGGCACAGCTGGGTCTTCCGCCGCCTATCGGGTGTCTCGAGAACGTAGTTGAAGTTGTTCCGGCACTCCTTAACACGGTAGGGTCCTGAGAACCTGTTCTGTAAAGGAGAACCTGGGATAGGGAAATAGGCAAGCACTAAGTCTCCTGGTGTAAACTTCCTTACTTTACAGTGCCGGTCGTAACGAGTCTTCATCCTCTCCTGGGCTTTCTGTAGGTTGTTGCTAGCAAAGGAATGGACCCTCTCTAGAATGTGTCGGAGATTTGGAGATACTGGGGCACACTCTGATGCTCACTGAAGGTGTCATCACGTAGAGAATCCTTGAAAGCCTTGAGAGGTGTACGGCACTTACGTCCGTAGAGCATCTCATAAGGAGATACTCCTAGTGACTCGTTGGGAAGACTTCTGAAAATACACATAATTAGATCAATTTGCCTATCCCAATCCTTTGAGGTCTCATTACAGAACTTTTTTAAGAGTGCCTTGATGGTTTGATGACTACGCTCGAGAGAACCCTGTGAAGCAGGATGATAGGGGCTGGACAGTACCTGTTTGATGTTGAACTCCTCCAGAGTCCGTTTGAAGAGATCACTGGTGAAGTTGGTACCACAGTCGCTTGAATCTCCCTCGGAAATCCATACTGGGTGAAGATTTTCAGTAGATTCTTCACCACTGTAGCAGCTGTAATATTTTTTACTGGAACTGCTATCGGAAATCTGGTGGTAGGACACAGGATGGTTAAGATATATGAGTTGCCTGCACTGGTCCGAGGCAAAGGACCAACGCAGTCGATAATGAGCTTGTGGAACGGTTCCTCAGGCACCTGGATGGGTATCAGGGGTGCTCTGGGAATGGAAACGTTCGGTTTCCGGCTAACTGACACACGTGGCATAATTTGACATGAGATTTGACGTCGTTTACCATACCTGGCCAGTAGTAGTCTTGTCGAATTCCATGGTAAGTCTTGTGAACCCATAGTGTGACAAAGCGCCGTGGGCCAGGTGTAGAATCGTGGGCCGCAGGCTGGTGGGAATCACTAGTTGTTCAACATTTGCCCAATCGTCCTCGTCCTTCAGTTTACTGGGTCTATACCTGCGATAGAGTATTTCGTTCTCCATAAAGAACCCAGGAACACTGTCGGATTGGGTTTCAGCCTGAAAGAATAATGGTGTCAATGTAAGATCATCTCTCTGTAACTTACGGAACTCCATCGTGGTCAGGTTAGGGGGTAGTTTCGAAGGGTCCTGAGGGACAGCGGTAGCAGTAGAGTCGGCTGGCTGTGGACGTGCAGCTTGAGCACGGGTGGTCACCATAACAGGAGGAGAACCTTCATCACTCTCTTGAACCTTTACTGGGAAATGTTCAAAAATCGGGTTATCCACCACAGAGTTGCTTACCTTGGATATGTCCTTGACGATCAGGTTGTTTGGTTGTTGGTCTTCTGCCAAGTCGTTGCCCAGGAGAAGTTGCACTCCAGGCATGGGAAAAGGCTTTTCCTGACGGCGACTTGGACTTCACCGGTCACGAAGGGACAATCCAGGTAAACTCGGGCAAGTGGATAAGGAGTTGTAGCAGTAAGGTCAGTGATGAACACAGTCTCTCCTGTGTAGGCGACGTTGGGCACAGCCGATTTCAAAACGATCGATTGTAGAGCCGCTGTGTCCCTTAGGATCTTAAGTCCGAAACGTCCCTCTGAATCTGAACCCGGGTAGAGATAGTTCCTGGATAGAGATGCTTGGTAAAGAGAGAGAGATCATTAGCATGAACACCAACATTCATTACAGGCTTACCGGACTTAGGGTGAGTAGTTTTAGACTTAGGGGGTTCGACATTACCTTTAGATTGGGACTTGCTACATTTGTCAATGGAGTGTCCATATAATCTACAATACCTGCAGTACAGTTGAGAGGTACCTTGATCTGGGCTCGCTTTCTCGTAACTGTACCAAGACTTTCTGGTAGGATCTGGAGTCAGCCGGTGGATGAGGCTGTAAGTGTCAGCTGACTTCGCACACTTCACTAATTCCGTCTCTTCCTTGTCTGCTAAGTATAGGCGGACAGGAGGAGGTACACGTCTCAAAAATTCTTCAACCAGTATGAGGTTGACAAGTTCTGAAAAAGTAGAGACATGTGCTGCCTCCAGCCATTTCATGAAATATCTTTGTTTGGTGTTAGCAAATTCTAAGAAGGTGGTGGTACTTGCCTTGACGTAGTCACGAAACTTTCGTCGATAGCTTTCGGTGGAGAGAAGGTAGGCGTCCAACACAGCTTGTTTCAGGGTGGTGTAGTCGTTTTCCGAAGCCAAAGTGCTGAGTGTGACTGCTGCTCTACCTGTTAAATGTACTCTGAGAAGGGTAGCCCATTGGTCGTCAGGCCAATTAAGTTGAACAGCAAGGGTCTCAAAAGTGGTAAAGAACACATCAACCTCCGTTTCGAGGAACGGGGGCATTAACTTACTTGCATGGGAGATATTGAAACTGGGAGGAAGACTAGCTGCCGCTTGTTGGAGTTGAGCTTGGTGTGCAGCGTCCCTCGTGAGTTCTCGGTCACGACAGTTTAGAGCCGCTTCTGCCTGTCGTTGTCGTGGTCGCGTTGTATCTCGAGTCGCTGTTTGTATAAGGCCAACTCATGTTCACTTCTTCCTTCCAGTGGCAGCTGCTCCTTGTCCAGGACGCTTCACGCTCTCTGATTGCAGCTTCACGCTCTCTGCTTGCAGCTGCTTCTTGTTGTTGCTGTAGCTCGATCTTGGCAAGTTCCAATTTGAGCTTTATCGCTCTCAAGTCATCTTTATCTGAAATAATGTGCTGTTCATGGGTAGAAGAATCTATAATACCTTCATCAGCAAGGTGATCCAGTATCATATTATTAATGGGCAAATTTGTTGGCTCAACAGGAACTTCTAAGTGATACTCATGTGCAAGAGTTAACAAATCGACCCTCTTAGCGTGACGTAAGGTCCCTATTTCTCTTTCTGGATCTGCTTTGAAAGCTTGTAAGCGGAACATGGTGAAAATATAGCAAAACAAAGGAGATGAATATAGTGAGAATATGGCGAGTGTCCGAAACAGGAAACGTGGCAACTGATGACACTATCCTGTGGGGAATTATTAATAATTAAAGTAAATTCAAGATGGTAAATGAATAAGGTCGCAGGAAATCTTGTACCGGTACTCACTATGGGAGGATAAAGGCAAGAAAATCCTACTAATTAGTGAAAAATACTAATAAAATACAAGTGAAACACTAAATGGCTTCAAAATAAATGAGGTAGTCCAAAAAATGTAGTCATACCTTGCCGAGTCACTGTAGAACATAAGCAATGGTACCACTGAAATTGAATATGGATTTACAGAATTAGCGAACTTTTGTGCTCAAAAGAAAGAACGCCAATTCCCTACCTTAAGTAAATACCATCAGTCTGACCGACGAGTAGGGGTGCGATGTGTCAACTGGTGACGAGAACTATCGGCGAGGTCCAATTCGCCAATAATAGTTCGTGCTAGAGGATCTAAAGCCCTCTTTCCTCCTAGAGTCGGATTGCAGGACTTGGGTGCTATTGACCCGGAGACAGACCACAGTACCAGGGTACCTATGTGATAATCTGTCAAAAAGTGAGAAATATGGGGGACAAAGATGTTAAACACGGAGGATAACACGGAAGGGGGAGACGACCAATTAAGAGTATGACTGCGGCCTACAGTCACCACGTAATCCAAAGTTGTCTCAC
>WNGS01071623.1:0-10265 GCA_020271785.1 Procambarus virginalis | reverse complement strand
CTTGTATGGTTATGCAGGTTTGGGACACTGGCCTGTAGTTCGTGCTCCTGTCTATCCCTGCCTGTACTATCGGGACTTACGTTAGCTGCTTTCCAAATATCTTGCAGTTTCCCCTGTTGCCAGTGATATTGTTATACACTATGGAGGTGGTATGGCACACGTCTCTTGCGTGGTGTGTGGTGTGTTGTGTGTGTGTGTGTGTGTGTGGTGTGTGTGTGTGGGTGTTGTGTGTTGTGCTGTGTGTGTGTGTGTGTGTGGTGTGTGGTTGTGTGTTGTGTGTGTGTGCTGTGGTGTGTCGTGTCGCGCAGTGCGTGCGTGCGTGCCGTGCGTGCGTGTGGTGTGCTGTGGGTTGTTGCTGGTGTGGTGTCGTTGTGTGAACTGATGTGTGTGGTTGTGGTGGTGTGTGTATGTGTACTCACCTACTTGTTACTCACCTATTTGTGCTTGGCGGGGGTTAGAGCTTGGCTCTTTGGCTCCGCCCTCTCAACTGCAATCAACGTGTGTACAGATTCCGAGCCAACTTGGGCCTCTCATATCTACCCTTGAAACTGTGTATGAGGTCAGGCCTCCACCACATCACTGCTTAATGCATCCATCCGTAACTACTCTGACACTGGAAAAAGTTCCTTCTAACGTCTCGTGGCTCATGTGGTATCAGTTTCCACCTGTGTCCCTGTTCGGTCCCCCAGTGTTGATAGTTGTGCCTTGTTTACCCAGGTCGTTCCTCTGAGGATTTTGTAGGGTGATCATATCTCCCCTTACTCTTCTGTCTTACAGTGTCGTAAGGTGCATTTCCCGCAGCCTTTCCTCGTAACTCATGCCTTCCTGATGGAGAAGATTGTGCGAAAAAAAACCAGTGGAGAATCTGGAGCGAAGGAACTTTGTAACACAGCATCAGCATGGGTTCAGGGATGGCAGGTCCTGCCTCACAGGGTTACTTGAATTCTGCGACCAGGCAACAAAAATAAGGCAAGAAAGAGAAGGGTGGGCAGACTGCATATTTTTGGATTGTCAGAAAGCCTTTGATACAGTGCCACACAAGAGGCTAGTGCGAAAGTTGGAGATGCAGGCTGGAGTGAAAGGGAAGGTACTCCGGTGGATAGAGGAGTACCTAAGCAACAGGAGACAACGAGTCTGTGTGAGGGGTGAGGTCTCAGATTGGCGAGACGTTACAAGTGGAGTCCCGCAGGGGTCAGTCCTTGGAACTATACTGTTTCTGGTATTTGTAAATGATCTTCCAGAGGGTATAGATTCGTTCCTCTCAATGTTTGCCGACGATGCAAAAATTATGAGGAGGATTGAAACAGAGGATGACAGTAGGAGGCTACAAGATGACCTAGATAGACTGAGTGAATGGTCCAACAAATGGCTGTTGAAGTTCAACCCAAGTAAATGGAAAGTAATGAAACTCTACAGTGGAAACAGGAGGCCAGACACAGGATACAGAATAGGTGATGAAGTACTGAATGAAACAGACAGAGAGAAAGATCTAGGAGTTGATATCACACCAAACCTGTCTCCTGAAGCTCACATAAAGAGAATAACGTCAGCGGCATATGCGAGGCAGGCTAACATCAGAACGGCGTTCAGGAACCTGTGTAAGGAATCATTCAGAATCTTGTACCCCACATATGTAAGACCAACCCTGGAGTACGCGGCCCCAGCATGGAGCTCGTACCTTGTCAAGCACAAGACGAAGCTGGAAAAAGTCCAAAGGTATGCTACTAGACTAGTCCCAGAACTAAGAGGCATGAGTTATGAGGAAAGGCTGCGGGAAATGCAACTTACGACACTGGAAGACAGAAGAGTAAGGGGGGACATGATCACAACCTACAAAATCCTCAGAGGAATCGACCGGGTAAACAAGGATGAACTATTCAACACTGGAGGGACGCGAACAAGGGGACACAGGTGGAAGCTGAGTACCCAAATGAGCCACAGAGACATTAGAAAGAACTTTTTCAGTGTCAGAGTAGTTAGTGAATGGTATGCACTAGCAAGTGATGTGGTGGAGGCTGACACCATACACAGTTTCAAATGTAGATATGATAGATCCCAGTAGGCTCAGGAATCTGTACACCAGTTGATTGACAGTTGAGAGGCGGGACCAAAGAGCCAAAGCTCAACCCCCGCAAGCACAATTAGGTTAGTACAATTAGGTAAGTACACACACACACTGAGGTAATGAAACAGTTGACAACACATGATGCAACTAATGCAGTTGGACCAGACAAAGTATCACCTTGGATACTAAATGAGGCAGCGCAGGCTCTCAGCGTGCCTCTGGCAATGATCTTTAATGAGTCACTTATGTCGGAAGAATTGCCCAGTTGCTGAAAGGGGGCAAATGTCGTACGGATTTTCAAGAAAGGTGATAGGGAGGAGGCACTTAACTACAGACCCGTATCATTGACAAGCATCCCCTGCAAAATACTTGAACGAATAATTAAGCTAAGACTTGTTGAGCACCTGGAGAGCATTGGGTTTGTAAACAAGCACCAACATGTGTTCTGGACAGGGAAATCATGCCTAACAAACCTTTAAGAATTCTATGACAAAGTAACAAGGATAAGGCAGGACAGAGAAGGCTGGGCAGACTGCATATTTCTTGACTGCCATAAGGCCTTTGATACAGTACCACACATGAGACTGCTATACAAACTTGAGCAGGAGTTAGCGGAATGACCCTAGCATGGGTGAGGAACTACTTAACAGGAAGGAGCCAGAGGGTAATGGTAAGGGGCGAGAAGTCGGACCGGCAAACAGTAACGAGTGGAGTACCTCAAGGATCGGTGCTGGGCCCAATCCTCTTTCTAATTTACGTAAATTATATGTTTACAAGAGTGGAATCATACATGTCAGTGTTTGCGGATGGCGCAAGACTAATGAGAAGAGTTGTGACAGATGAGAATTGTAGGATCCTCCAAGAGGACTTAAACAGGTTGCAGAGATGGTCAGGGAAATGGCTACTGGAGTTCAACACGAGTAAATGTAAAGTTATGGAAATGGGATCAGGTGATAGACGACCAAAGGGACAGTACACAATGAAGGGGAACTACCTACCTGTAACGATTCGAGAAAGAGACCTGGGAGTGGATGTGACACCTAATCTAATTCCTGATGCACATATAAATAGTATAACGACAGCAGCGTACTCTACCCTGGCGAAAATTAGAACTTCATTCAGAAACCTAAGAGAGGAGGCTTTTAGGGCGCTATATATTGCCTACGTGAGACCAGTCTTAGAGAATGCCGCGCCATCGTGGAGCCCCTACCTGAAGAAACACATAAGGATACTGGAAAAGGTTCAGAGGTTAGGCGACGATTCTTGTCCCAGAGTTACGAGGGATGGGATATGAAGAACGTCTGAGGGAACTGAGTCTTACGACACTAGAGAAAAGAAGGGAGAGAGAAGATATGATAGGAACATATAAAATACACAGGGGAATTGACAAAGTGGAGGGGTGAAGGGTGAATCAGTGTGAAGGGTGAGGTCTCAGATTGGCGAGACGTTACGAGTGGAGTCCCGCAGGGGTCAGTTTTTGGACCTATACTGTTTCTGATATATGTAAATGATCTCCCAGAGGGTATAGAATCGTTTCTCTCAATGTTTGGCGATGATGCAAAAATTATGAGGAGGATTGAAACTGAAGACGATAGTAGGAGGCTATAAGATGGCCTAGGCAGATTGAGTGAATGGTCCAACAAATGGCTGTTGAAGTTCAACCCGAGTAAATGCAAAGTAATGAAACTAGGCAGTGGAAACAGGAGGCCAGACACAGGATACAGAATAGGAAATAAAGTACATAATGAAACGGACAGAGAAAGATCTAGGAGTTGATATCACACCAAACTTGTCTCCTGAAGCCCACATAAAAAGAATAACGTCTGCGGCATATGCGAGGCTGGCTAACATCAGAACAGCGCTCAGGAACCTGTGTAAGGAATCATTCAGAATCTTGTACACCACATATGTAAGACCAATCCTGGAGTACGCGGCCCCAGCATGGAGCCCGTACCTTGTCAAGCACAAGACGAAGCTGGAAAAAGTCCAAGGGTATGCCACTAGACTAGTCCCAGAACTAAGAGGCATGAGTTATGAAGAAAGGCTGCGGGAAATGCACCTTACGACACTGGAAGACAGAAGAGTAAGGGAAGACATAATCACAACCTACAAAATCCTCAGAGGAATCGACCGGGTAAACAAGGATAAACTATTCAACACTGGTGGGACGCGAGCAAGGGGACACAGGTGGAAACTGAGTACCTATATGAGCCACAGAGACGTTAGAAGGAACTTTTTCAGTGTCAGAGTAGTTAACGGATGGAATGCATTAGGCAGTGATGTGGTAAAGGCTGACTCCATACACAGTTTCAAATGTAGATATGATAGATCCCAGTAGGCTCAGGAATCTATACACCAGTTGATTGACAGTTGAGAGGCGGAACCAAAGAGCAAATGCTCAATCCCCGCAAGCACAAATAGGTGAGTACATACATACATACATACGAAGCTGGAAAAAGTTCAGTGGTATGCCACTAGGTTAGTCCAAGAACTAAGAGGCATGAGTTATGAGGACAGACTACGTGACCTGCACCTCACGTCACTGGAAGACAGAAGAGCTAGAGGAGACATGATCACCACATACAAAATTCTCAGGAGAATTGATATGGTGGACACGGGTGACATAACACGGGTGACACACGCACAAGGGGAAAGAGGTGGAAGCTGAGTACCCAAATGAGCCACAGAGACATTATAAAGACCTTTTTGGGTGTCACAGTAGTTAGTAAATGGAATGCACTAGGAAGTGATGTGGTGGAGGCTGACTCCATACACAGTTTCAAATGTAGATATGACAGAGCCCAGTAGGCTCAGGAATCTATACATCAGGTGATTGATGGTAGAGAGGCGGGACCAAAGAGGCAGAGCTCAACTTTTTTTAGTGTCAGAGTGGTTGACAAATGGAATGCATTAGGAAGTAGTGTGGTGGAGGCTGACGCCATGCACAGTTTCAAGTAAAGATATGATAGAGCCCAATAGGCTCAGGAACCTGTACACCTGTTGATTAACGGTTGAGAGGCGGGACCAAAGAGCTAAAGCTCAACCCCCGCAAGCACAACTAGGTGAGTACAACTTGGTGAGTACACAGTACAGGCTGGTACATAAGCTGGAGAGACAGACAGGTGTAGCTGGTAAGGTGCTCCAGTGGATAAGGGAGTATCTGAGCAATAGGAAGCAGAGAGTTACGGTAAGAGATGAGACCGCAGTTTGGCGTGAAGTCACCAGTGGAGTCACACAGGGCTCTGTACTCGGTCCTATCTTGTTTCTGATATATGTACATGATCTCCCGGAGGGTATAGATTCATTTCTCTCAATGTTTGCGGACGATGCCAAAATTATGAAAAGGATTAAGACAGACGAGGACTGCTTGAGGCTTCAAGAAGACCTAGACAAGCTGAAGGAATGGTCAAACAAATGATTGTTAGTGTTTAACCCAACCAAATGTAATGTAATGAAGATAGGTGTAGGGAGCAGGAGGCCAGATACAAGGTACAATCTGGGAGATGAAATACTTCAGGAGTCAGAGAGAGAGAAAGACCTGGGGGTTGATATCACGCCACACCTCTCCTCTGAAGCTCATATCAAGAGGATAACATCAGCGGCATATGCCTGGTTGGCTAACATAAGAACGGCCTTTAAAAACTTGTGTAAGGAATCTTTCAGAACATTATATACCACATATGTCAGACCAATCCTGGAGTATGTGGCTCCAGCGTGGAGTCCATATCTAGTCAAGCATAAGACTAAACTGGAAAAGGTTCAAAGGTTTGCCACCAGACTAGTACCCGAGCTGAGAGGTATGAGCTACGAGGAGAGACTACGGGAATTAAACCTCACTTCGTTGGAAGACAGAAGAGTTAGTGGGGACATGATCACCACATTCAAGATTCTCAAGGGAATCGACAGGGTAGATAACGACAGGGTTATTTAACACAAAGGGCACATGCACTAGGGGACACCGGTGGAAACTGAGTGACCAAATGAGCCACAGAGGTATTAGAAAGTACTTTTTTAGTGTCAGAGTGGTTGACAAATGGAATGCATTAGGAAGTAATGTGGTGGAGGCTGACTCCATACACAGTTTCAAGTGTAGATATGATAGAGCCCAGTAGGCTCAGGAACTTGTACACCTGTTGATTGACGGTTGAGAGGCGGGACCAAAGAGCCAGAGTTCAATTTCCGCAAGCACAACTAGGTGAGTACAACTATGTGAGTACACACGCATCAGATTCTTAACATACAATATTTTTGATTTACCAATTTATGTTACTACATAGACTCTCAATTTCACAATGTTTTATAAACTTGAAACTTAAAAATTGTCAATCTGTTTCATAAATTGATAACTTTGTTAATTATCATTTAATCATTAATTTATTCACTTAAATATTTTCACATTAATATTAGCTACTATATAGTCGTTTTTTTTACAATATTCCAGCATTGTTAATGGACTCTCAGTTTAAGCTAGTACATCTGTGTCTCCAGCCCATATTTGTCTGTTCCAATTGTTTATATTGCGGTAGTAGACCCCATACCCTTCTTGTGGGTGGTAGTGGACCCCATACCCTTCTTGTGGGTGGTAGTGGACCCCATACCCTTCTTGTGGGTGTAGTGGACCCCATACCCATCTTGTGGGTGGTAGTGGACCCCATACCCATCTTGTGGGTGGTAGTGGACCCCATACCCATCTTGTGGGTGGTAGTGGACCCCATACCCATCCTGTGGGTTGTAGTGGACCCCATACCCATCTTGTGGGTGGTAGTGGACCCCATACCCATCTTGTGGGTGGTAGTGGACCCCATACCCATCCTGTGGGTTGTAGTGGACCCCATACCCTTCTTGTGGGTGGTAGTGGACCCCATACCCATCTTGTGGGTGGTAGTGGACCCCATACCCATCCTGTGGTTGTAGTGGACCCCATACCCTTCTTGTGGGTGGTAGTGGACCCCATACCCATCTTGTGGGTGGTAGTGGACCCCATACCCATCTTGTGGGTGGTAGTGGACCACATACCCATCTTGTGGGTGGTAGTGGACCCCATACCCATCTTGTGGGTGGTAGTGGACCCCATACCCATCTTGTGGGTGGTAGTGGACCCCATACCCATCTTGTGGGTGGTAGTGGACCACATACCCATCTTGTGGGTGGTAGTGGACCCCATACCCATCTTGTGGGTGGTAGTGGACCCCATACCCATCTTGTGGGTGGTAGTGGACCACATACCCATCTTGTGGGTGGTAGTGGACCCCATACCCATCTTGTGGGTGGTAGTGGACCCATACCCATCTTGTGGGTGGTAGTGGACCCCATACCCATCTTGTGGGTGGTAGTGGACCACATACCCATCTTGTGGGTGGTAGTGGACCCCATACCCATCTTGTGGGTGGTAGTGGACCCCATACCCATCTTGTGGGTGGTAGTGGACCCCATACCCATCTTGTGGGTGGTAGTGGACCCCATACCCATCTGTGGGTGGTAGTGAACCCCATACCCATCCCGTGGGTGGTAGTGGACCCCATACCCATCTGTGGGTGGTAGTGGACCCCATACCCATCTTGTGGGTGGTAGTGGACCCCATACCCATCCTGTGGGTGGTAGTGGACCCCATACCCATCTGTGGATGGTAGTGGACCCCATACCCATCTTGTGGGTGGTAGTGGACCACATACCCATCCTGTGGGTGGTAGTGGACCCCATACCCATCTTGTGGGTTGTAGTGGACCCCATACCCATCTTGTGGGTGGTAGTGGACCCCATACCCATCCTGTGGGTGGTAGTGGACCCCATACCCATCCTGTGGGTGGTAGTGAACCCCATACCCATCCCGTGGGTGGTAGTGGACCCCATACCCATCTGTGGGTGGTAGTGGACCCATACCCATCTTGTGGGTGGTAGTGGACCCCATACCCATCCTGTGGGTGGTAGTGGACCCCATACCCATCCTGTGGGTGGTAGTGGACCCCATACCCATCCTGTGGGTGGTAGTGGACCCCATACCCATCTTGTGGGTGGTAGTGGACCCCATACCAACCTGTGGGTGGTAGTGGACTCCATACCCATCCTGTGGGTGGTAGTGAACCCCATACCCATCCCGTGGGTGGTAGTGGACCCATACCCATCTTGTGGGTGGTATTGGACCCCATACCCATCTTGTGGGTGGTAGGGGACCCCATACCCATCTTGAGGGTAGTAATGGACCCCATACCCATCTTGTGAGTGGTAGTGAATCCATACCCATCTTGTGGGTGGTAGTGAACTCTATACCCATCATGTTGTGGTAGTGGATCCCATACCCATCTTGTGGGTGGTAGTGGACCCCATGCCCATTATGTGGGTGGTAGTGGACCCCATACCCATCCTGTGGGTGGTAGTGGACCCCATACCGATCTTGTCGGTGGTAGTGGACCCCATACCCAACTTGTGGGTGGTAGTGGACCCCATACCCATCTTGTGGGTGTTGTGGACCCCATAATCATCTCGTGGGTGGTAATGGACCCCATACTCATCTTGTGGGTTGTAGTGGACCCCATGCTCATTATGTGGGTGGTAGTGGACCCATACCCATCTTGTGGGTGGTAGTGAACCCCATGCCCATTATGTGGGTGGTAGTGGACCCCATACCCATCCTGTGGGTGGTAGTGGACCCCATACCGATCTGGTGGTAGTGGACCCCATACCCAACTTGTGGGTGGTAGTGGACCCATACCCATCTTGTGGGTGGTAGGGGACCCCATACCCATCTTGAGGGTAGTAATTGACCCCATACCCATCTTGTGAGTGGTAGTGAATCCATACCCATCTTGTGGGTGGTAGTGGACCCCATACCCATCTTGTGGGTGGTTGTAGACCCCATACCTATCTCGTGGGTGGTAATGGACCCCATACCCATCTTGTGGGTGGTAGTGGACCCCATATTCATCCTGTGGGTGGTAGTGGACCCCATACCCATGTTGTGGGTGGTAGGGGACCCCATACCCATCTTGAGGGTAGTAATTGACCCCATACCCATCTTGTGAGTGGTAGTGAATCCATACCCATCTTGTGGGTGGTAGTGAACTCTATACCCATCATGTTTGTGGTAGTGGATCCCATACCCATCTTGTGGGTGGTAGTGGACCCCATGCCCATTATGTGGGTGGTAGTGGACCCCATACTCATCCTGTGGGTGGTAGTGGACCCCAAGCCCATTATGTGGGAGGTAGTGGACCCCATACCCATCCTGTGGGTGGTAGTGGACCCCATACCCATCCTGTGGGTGGTAGTGGACCCCATACCGATCTTGTCGGGGGTAGTGGACCCCATACCCATCTTGTGGGTGATAGTGGATCCCATACCCATCTTATGGGTGGTAGTGGACCCCATACCCATCTTGTGGGCGGTGATAGACCCCATACACATCCTGCGAGTTGTAATGAACCCCATACCTATCCAAAAGGTGGTAGTGGACCCCATACCGGTCCAAAAGGTGGTAGTGGACCCCATACCTGTCCAAAAGGTGGTAGAAGGCCCAATACCTATCCTTTTAGGTGGCACAGTGAATTCCACAAGCATCGTGTGACTTGTTTTGGATCTTATATCCATCCTTTTTGCAGTAGTATTACTCTATTACTCTCTCATCTATCCTTATCTCAGTTATGGTATTTGTGCTTGGGGTTCTACTTCCCAAAATCATCTAAGTCCTCTAATTACTCAACACAAAGCTGCTATAACAACAATATCTAACTCTGTCCCCAGACAGCACTCGGTACCCTCACTCAAATATTTGAACATGTTAGATATTAAGTCACTGCACATCCTCTCATGTGTAATCTATATATTTAGGACACAAAAGTGTAATGTCAATCCTGACCTTAACAGTTTCCTAGAAGGTTGTAACGGAACCCATGGGCACAACACCAGAAACAAATTCCTATTTGATATTCCAAGAGCGCGCCTTAACCAAACTAGAAATACTCTACAAATCAAGGGACCCAGAATGTGGAATGATCTCCCCAATCATGTCAAAGGCTGTTCCTCTCTCAACCAGTATAAGAGAAAAACTAAGTATTATTCCTAATAAACTCCGCGTAACCTACCTTACCCCCTAAATGTCAAGCTATGTCATGCTATTTTCAAACAATACTCTGTGGTGACCAAATTGTATAATTGCTGATTTCTGCCATGTTCCCCCCTCCCCCCTTTTTCCTTATTTCAAAAC
>WNGS01071621.1:0-10002 GCA_020271785.1 Procambarus virginalis | reverse complement strand
AATACAAAACAGAGCTTGATTTTGAGGGATTCAATGAAGAAAGCATTGATATTAGCAGTCTACACAACAAGTTGGTAAAATTAGATACTATAGTGAACTCTCATGTAGAAATAATTAGTAAATTGAAAGAAAGTAATGATCATTTGAATAGCAAAGTTTTAGGTCTTGAGGGTTTAGTGAAAGACTTGCGCAAGGAAAAGAGTCAATTGGAAACAAATTGCAAAGCCATGGAAGAAGAAAATATACTCTTAAAAATAGCTTTGGAAGAAGTTAGAGCAATTTAAACATAAATGATTACAATAGGCTAGGCAAGGAAATTCAAGAGGAGAAACAGCTTTTGTCAGCACAGATGGAGGAAGTTACACAGGGAATAGAACAGTGCAAGAAAGATATGCAACTCACTTATGCACAAGTGGCCAAGGAGAAGGAAAAAATGGAAGCAGCAGTAAAGGAAGCCCAAAAATGCAGCAACCAAGATAAAACAAACATTAGGCTGGAAGTGAGAAAGGAATTGGCATCTAACCCGAGGTTGGTGCAAAACACAGTTGATCGGAGTAAGTCCCTGATAATTTTTGGCTGCAAAGAAAAGGAGATAACATCTAGGTCAGAAAGAGCTGTAGAAGAAGCAAAAGTAGTAGATAAAATTGTTGGCCTCGTGGAAGGTCTTACAACCAAAGAGAATGTGTGCGACTACAGGAGAATAGGCAGATATGTAAAAGGGAAAGATCGACCTTTGAGGATCACCCTAAACGGTGCCAAGCAGATGGAAGAAGTACTAAGGAATGCTAGAAAGTTACAAAGTGATGAGGATGGGAAAATGTGGTCATTAAGACGAGATCTTTCAAGAGAAGACAGAGAGAAGCTGAAACTGAACCTCGCTGAGGCAAAACGTTTAAATGAGAGCAGGAATGAAGAAGAAATCAAATCTTTTTTCTACAAAGTGTTAGGGGTAGGCAGACCAGTAAAGTGGTACATAAAGGCAAACCAACACAATCAATAGAGAGAGGGGGAGTGAAGAATAAGGAGAGGGGGAACAAGTTCCTGAAGATTGCATACACCAACATAGATGGAGTAAGATCGAAGATATTGGAGTTAAGTGATGTAATACAGATGCAGACACCAGACATTGTTGCACTCACGGAGACAAAACTTGAAGATGATATTTTAAATGAGGTCATATTCCCAAGGGCTACTCAATTTGGAGAAGGGACAGAAAAATTAGGAAAGGCGGTGGCGTTGCTGTGCTGGTGAAAGAACACATAAAGGTGAAGGAAATAATGACTGCCAATCCACAAGAGGTTGACATAATAGCACTAGAGATCTGCCATGAAGATGATAAACTAATGGTCATAAATGCATATAGTCCACCACCAAGCAGCACATGGTCAAAGGAGGAGCTAGATAGTAAACGAGAAGGTCTTATAACAATAATGAGAGAGATTATAGCGAGAGCGGATAACAATAGGTCACGACTGTTGATAGTTGGTGACTTCAACTTGAAATCCATAGACTGGGAAGCATATGAAGCTAAAACAGAAGATTTTTGGACCTGTAAATTTGTAGACCTCATCCTGGAAACATTCTTGTATCAACATGTTAAACAAGCTACGAGGATGAGGGAAGGGGACGTTCCCTCCATGCTAGATTTGATATTTACCAGGAAGGAGGAAGAAGTATTTGACATTCAGTACCTTCCTCCCTTGGGTAAAAGTGACCATGTCTTTTTGGGAATAAAGTATGCAATGTGTTATAATCTGGAAGAAAATAAGGAGGATGAGGCAGTTGAAAAACCTGACTTCAAGAGAGGACATTATGGCAACCTTAGAAATTTTTTTAGTGAGTATAATTGGACAGACTTGTTGCTAGGCAAGGAAGTGAATGAGATGTATGTCAAGTTTTGTGAAATATATGATAAAGGCACAAACAAATTTATACCAAAACAGAGATGCAGAACTAGGAAACAGGATTGGTTCAATAGGAATTGCGAGAGGGCCAGAGACCAAAAGACACAAAAATGGAATCAATACAGGAAGAGGCCAAACCCCCAAACATACAAACGATACAAAGATGCAAGAAACAACTACACAGCAGTGAGGAGAGAGGCAGAAAGAAATTTTGAAAAAGGGATTGCAGACAAATGTAAAACAGAACCAGGTCTATTCTACAAATTCATAAACAACAAATTGCAGGTAAAGGATAATATTCAGAGGTTGATAATGGGAAATAGATTCACGGAAAATGAAAAGGAAATGTGTGAAACACTAAACGAAAAGTTCCAAAGTGTGTTTGTACAAAATGAAATCTTTAGGGAACCAGACACAATAAGAATTCCAGAGAACAACATAGAGCACATAGAGGTGACTAGAGACGAAGTGGAAAAATGCTCAAGGAGCTAAGTAAGAACAAGGCAGTTGGTCCAGATGGAGTTTCACCATGGGTTCTGAGAGAGTGTGCACCTGAGCTCAGCATTCCACTTCAGCTGATTTTTCAGGCATCCCTGTTTACAGGAGTTGTAGCTGATGTGTGGAAAAAGGCTAACATAGTTCCAATCTACAAAAGTGGAAGCAGGGAAGACCCCCTTAATTATAGACCTGTATCATTGACAAGTGTAATAGTCAAAATATTGGAAAAAATAATTAAAACTAAATGGGTAGAACACCTGGAGAGAAATGATATAATATCAGACCGACAGTATGGTTTTCGATCTGGAAGATCCTGTGTAACGAACTTACTCAGTTTTTATGATCGAGCAACAGAGATTTTACAGGAAAGAGATGGTTGGGTTGACTGCATCTATCTGGACCTAAAAAAGGCTTTCGACAGAGTTCCCCATAAGAGGTTGTTCTGGAAACTGGAACATATTGGAGGGGTGACGGGTAAGCTACTAACATGGATGAAAAATTTCCTAACTGACAGAAAAATGAGGGCCGTAATCAGAGGCAAGGTATCGGATTGGAGGAATGTCACGAGTGGAGTACCACAGGGTTCAGTTCTTGCACCGGTAATGTTCATTGTCTACATAAACGATCTACCAGAGGGATTACAGAATTACATGAACATGTTTGCTGATGATGCTAAGTTAATAGGGAAGATAAGAAACCTAGATGATTGTCATGCCCTTCAAGAAGACCTGGACAAAATAAGTATTTGGAGCAACACTTGGCAAATGGAATTTAATGTGAATAAATGCCATGTTATGGAATGTGGAATTGGTGAACATAGACCCCACACAACCTATAAATTATGTGAGAAATCTTTAAAGAATTCTGATAAAGAAAGGGATCTAGGGGTGGTTTTAGATAGAAAACTGTCACCTGAGGACCACATCAAGAACATTGTGCGAGGAGCCTATGCTACACTTTCTAACCTAAGAATTGCTTTTAAATACATGGATGGAGAAATACTAAAGAAATTGTTCACGACTTTTATTAGACCAAAGCTGGAATATGCAGCGGTTGTATGGTGCCCTTATCTTAAGAAGCACATCAACAAACTGGAAAAGGTGCAACGACATGCCACTAAGTGGCTCCCAGAAATGAAGGACAAGAGCTATGAGGAGAGGTTAGAGGCATTAAATATGCAAAAACTAGAAGATAGAAGAAAAAGAGGCGATATGATCACTACTTACAAAATAGTAACAGGAATTGATAAGATCGACAGGGAAGATTTCCTGAGACCTGGAACTTCAAGAACAAGAGGTCATAGATTTAAACTAGCTAAACACAGATGCCGAAGAAACGTAAGAAAATTCACCTTCGCAAATAGAGTGGTAGACGGTTGGAACAAGTTAAGTGAGAAGGTGGTGGAGGCCAAAACCGTCAGTAGTTTCAAAGCGTTATATGACAGAGTGCTGGGAAGACGGGACACCACGAGCGTAGCTCTCATCCTGTAACTACACTTAGGTAATTACACTTAGGTAATTACATTCCATAACATGGCATTTATTAACATTAAATTCTATTTGCCAAGTGGTGCTCCATATACTTATTTTGTCCAGGTCATCTTGAAGGGCATTACAATCATCTAAGTTTCTTATCCTTCCTTTTATCTTAGCATCATCAGCAAACATGTTCATATATTTTGTATACCAACTGGTAGATCATTTATGTAGACAATAAACATCACAGGGGCAAGAACTGAACCCTTTGGTACCCCACTTGTGACATTTCTCCAGTCCGATGCATTGCCTCTGATTACTGCCCTCATTTTTCTATCAGTCAGGAAATTTTTCATCTATGTTAGAAGCTTACCTGTCACCCCTCCAATATTTTCCAGTTTCCAGAACTACCTCTTATGTGGAACTCTGTTGAAAGCCTTTTTTTAGGTCTAGATAGATACAGTCAACCCAACCATCTCTTTCCTGTTAAAATCTCTGTGGCTCGATCATAGAAACCGAGTAAATTCGATACACAGGATCTTCCAGAGCGAAAACCATACTGTCTGTCTGATATTATATCATTTCTCTCCAGGTGTTCTACCCATTTAGTTTTGATTAGTTTTTCCAATACTTTCACTATTACACTAGTCAGTGATACAGGTCTATAATTGAGAGGGTATTCCCTGCTGCCACTTTTGTAGATTGGAACTATGTTAGCCTGTTTCCACACATCTGCTACGACTCCTGTACACAGGGATGCCTGAAAGATCAGGAGAAGTGGAATGCTGAGCTGGTTGATACCTGGTTGATGGGGTTCTGGGAGTTCTTCTACTCCCCAAGCCCGGCCCGAGGCCCGGCTTGACTTGAGAGTTTGGTCCACTAGGCTGTTGCTTGGAGCGGCCCGCAGGCCCACATACCCACCACAGCCCGATTGGTCCGGCACTCCTTGGAGGAATATATCTAGTTTCCTCTTGAAGATGTCCACGGTTGTTCCGGCAATATTTCTTATGCTTGCTGGGAGGACGTTGAACAACCGCGGACCTCTGATGTTTATACAGTGTTCTCTGATTGTGCCTATGGCGCCTCTGCTCTTCACTGGTTCTATTCTGCATTTTCTTCCATATCGTTCACTCCAGTACGTCGTTATTTTACTGTGCAGATTTGGCACTTGGCCCTCCAGTATCTTCCATGTGTATATTATTTGATATCTCTCTCGTCTTCTTTCTAGTGAGTACATTTGGAGAGCTATGAGACGATCCCAATAATTTAGGTGCTTTACCTCGTCTATGTGTGCCGTATATGTTCTCTGTATTCCCTCTATTTCAGCAATCTCTCCTGCTCTGAAGGGGGAAGTGAGTACTGAGCAGTACTCAAGACGGGACAACACAAGTGACTTGAAGAGTACAACCATTGTGATGGGATCCCTGGATTTGAAAGTTCTCGTAATCCATCCTATCATTTTTCTGGCTGTCCCAATATTTGCTTGGTTATGCTCCTTAAACGTTAGGTCGTCAGACATTATTATTCCCAAATCCTTTACATGCTGTTTTCCTACTATGGGTACATTTGATTGTGTTTTGTACTCTGTATTATGTTTAATGTCCTCATTTTTACCGTACCTGAGTACCTGGAATTTATCACTGTTAAACATCATGTTATTTTCTGATGCCCAGTCGAAAACTTTATTAATATCAGCTTGAAGTTTTTCAATGTCTTCAGCCGAGGTAATTTTCATACTGATTTTTGTGTCGTCTGCAAAGGATGATACGAAGCTGTGACTTGTATTTTTGTCTATATCTGATATGAGAATAAGGAAAAGCAGCGGTGCAAGGACTGTACCCTGAGGTACAGAGCTTTTAACTGCACTTGGACAAGATTTTATATGGTTGACCGTTACTCGCTGAGTCCTGTTTGACAGAAAACTGAGTATCCAGCGTCCTACTTTACCGGTTATTCCCATTGACTTCATTTTGTGTGCTATCACGCCATGGTCACATTTATCGAAAGCCTTTGCGAAGTCCGTGTATATCACATCAGCATTCTGTTTTTCTTCTAATGCCTCAGTGACTTTGTCGTAGTGCTCAAGTAGCTGTGAGAGGCACGATCTTCCCGCTCGAAATCCATGTTGGCCTGGGTTGTGAAGGTCATTGGTCTCCATGAAATTGGTGACCTGACTCCTAATCACTCTCTCAAATACTTTTATGATGTGCGATGTTAGTGCAATTGGTCTATAATTCTTTGCTAATGCTTTGCTCCCTCCCGTGTGTAGAGGGGCTATGTCTGCTACTTTAAGTGCATCTGGTATCTCCCCCGTGTCCAAGCTATTCCTCCACACTATACTGAGTGCCTGTGCTACCGGCACTTTGCATTTCATTATAAATATTGAATTCCATGAGTCGGGACCTGGGGCCGAGTGCATGGGCATGTTTTCAATTTCTCTTTCAAAATTTAGTGCTCTTGTGTTGATATCAGTTATATTTACAGGGGTTTGAATATCCCGCATAAAGAAATTATCTGGATCTTCCACTTTCATGTTGTTTATTGGAGTGCTAAACATGTTTCACACATTTCCTTTCCATTTTCCGTGTATCTGTCCCCCCATTTTTAACCTCTGAATATTCAGGCGATGAGTCACAATAACGTGGCTAAAGTATGTTGACCAGACCACACACTAGAAAGTGAAGGGACGACGACGTTTCGGTCCGTCCTGGACCATTCTCAAGTCGATTCACAATCGACTTGAGAATGGTCCAGGACGGACCGAAACGTCATCGTCCCTTCACTTTCTAGTGTGTGGTCTGGTCAGCTCTGAATATTATCCTTTACCTGCAGCTTAGTTTTAATGAATTTATAGAAAAGGCCTGGATCTGATTTACCTTTGTCTGCTATACCGTTTTCAAAGTTCCTCTCTGCCTCTCTCCTTACTGACGTGTAGTTGTTTCTTGCATCTTTGTATCGCTGGTATGTTTGGGGGTTTGGCCTCTTTCTATAATGATTCCATGCTTTTGTCTTTTGATCTCTGGCCCTCTCGCAATTTCTGTTGAACCAACCCTGTTTCCCAGGTCTGCATGTCTGTTTTGGTATGAATGTTTGTGTGCCTTCATCATATATTTTGCAAAATTTGGCATACATCTCATTTACTTCCTTGCCTAGCAAAAAGTCTGTCGAATTATACCCAAGAAAAAAATTTCTAAGTTCCCCAGAGCGTCCTCTCTTGAAATCGAGTTTAACAACTGTTTCACTGTCCTCATTCTCTACTAGATTATATCGCATAGCGTATTTAACCCTTAAATGGTGCATAGCTATATACCATTTGACACCCACAGGCGCATACAAAAAAAAAAAAAAAATTCTTCCTAACCTGTTAATTTGTGTTCACTGATCACGGGAAAAATAATAAAAAAATCGTAAGTTGAATATATTGGCCGCTATAGGGCGGGGAAGTCTTGCACAAAACAGGCGCTCACTCAGCATGCGTCCCAGGCGGTCTGTTGATCGCCAGCTGTCAGGCCGGAGTTGCCACAAAGAGATAATTGCCTAATTATTTCAATGTCTCTGATTGATTTTTCGTAGTTTTTTGCTGTAATATTATTCAATAGTGTGTAGTGTGATATATTTATATAATGAAATGAGTGAATCATCGCTGTACTCAAAAATATGGTGTGCTTATTGTTGATTCAATTATGTTCATCAAACAGTGAACAAATACTTTGTCGGTTGTTACACTATATACACAGGTTATATACAGTATAAGTATCTGCATGTTTTGTTCACCATAACGAACCACTAAGTTGCTATTATGAATCAAAAAGTAACGAGGAGTGACCGCCGTGTACCAGCCAGCCACTCACGCCCTCCCTCAAGTCATCTGACTCACCCACATTCTCCTCCCACAATACTGTTTTTGCTTTTATTCACTATATACAGACGCTATATATAAGTATCTACATTCGTGTTCACCATAACGAAGCACTAAGTTGATATGCTGAGTGGCAGTGGCAGCCCGCCACTGGCTGCCACTCCCTCCTTCCCTCACCTCACCTGACTTGCCACCATTTTCCACTCACCATACTGTTTTTGCTTTTATATACAGACGTTATATATAAGTATTTACATGTTTTGTTCACCATAACTGTACATCTAAGCTTGTATGGTGAGTAGGACCTCTTGTATGGTGAGTAGGCAGAAAGACGTAGGACCTCACAGTCAGCTGATGGCTGCCGCCCTCAAGGCCAGACGCACTAATATTTCTCCTCCAACAATACTGCTTGTGGTGTTATTACGCTATATACACACATTATATATAAATATCTACCGGTTTTATTCACCATACTTGTACAAGTAAACTGGTATGGTGCCCAAAGACCATCGTTGTCACCAGTAAACAACACAATAATTCCTGCAGACGACGCTCCTCTCACCAAAATGGCGGCTCCCAACCTCCTACTCTTGCTGTTTATACCCTCTATACACACGTTATATATAAGTATCTACATTTGTGTTCACCATAGCGAACCACTAAGCTGGTATGCTGAGTGCAGTCAATAAAAGGTGGCCACACACAGTCAGATAACGCCACCACCCTCCCTCCCACAGCATTACTCTTCCCTCCATGGAGCACAGCGCTAAATATCATCACAATCCTCTTATTATCAGACCCATGGTCAGTTTTATCACAGTCAGGGGTCTTCTGTAATAATATTATCGCTACATAATAGCATGAACAAGTGTATTATGGCATTTTTAGGCGATGCTGTGGTCACAAGCTGAACAGCAGTGCTGTGAGCTCATGCTGCGTGCGTCAGGCTTGGTAGCTTACTCGATACTGAGGCCCCTAACACCCGGGAGTTTGGCCCACGATTTTTTTTAAAAATGGAGTCTGTTTACAAGAGCCCTGATGAAGGTAATTACCTAAGTGTAATTACCTAAGTGTAGTTACAGGATGAGAGCTACGCTCGTGGTGTCCCGTCTTCCCAGCACTTTGTCATATAACGCTTTGAAACTACTGACGGTCTTGGCCTCCACCACCTTCTCCCCCAACTTGTTCCAACCGTCTACCACTCTGTTTGCGAAAGTGAATTTTCTTATATTTCTTCGGCATCTGTGTTTAGCCAGTTTATATCTATGACCTCTTGTTCTTGAAGTTCCAGGTCTCAGGAAATCTTTCCTGTCGATTTTATCAATTCCTGTTACTATTTTGTATGTAGTGATCATATCACCTCTTTTTCTTCTGTCTTCTAGTTTTGGCATATTTAATGCTTCTAACCTTTCCTCGTAGCTCTTACCCTTCAGTTCTGGGAGCCACTTAGTAGCATGTCTTTGCACCTTTTCCAGTTTGTTGATGTGCTTCTTAAAATATGGGCACCAAACAACAGCTGCATATTCTAGCTTTGGCCTAACAAACGTCATGAACAATTTCTTTAGTATATCCCCATCCATGTATTTAAAAGCAATTCTGAAGTTAGAAAGCATAGCATAGGTGTGGTGAACCCCGTGTATCCGCGGGCCGTTTAAATCTTGCGTAGTACTCCAACGCATCATATGATGCGACGCGCAATTTACTGCAAGTCGGTCAAAGCATCATATGATGCGATGCGCAATTGAAGGGTTAATGTCCAAGAGGACGTGATCACTCTTTCCGAAGGGAGGAAGGTACTGGATGTCAAATACCTCCTCTTCTTTCCTGGTGAATACTAGATCCAGTACTGACGGAACATCCCCTTCCCTCATTCTTGTGGCCTGCTGGACGTGTTGATACATGAATGTCTCCAAGATGAGGTTTAGAAATCTGCCTGTCCAAATGTCCTCTGTTCTTGCCTCGTAGGCCTCCCAGTCTATTGCCTTAAAGTTAAAGTCCCTCAGTACCAACAATTGGGATTTATCTTTGTCAGCTCTTACCATAATCTCTCATGACCATTATGAGACACTCTCGTTTGTCATCCAGTTCTTCCTTTGTCCATGTGTTGCTTGCTGGTGGGCTGTAGGCATTTAAAATTATCACCTTATCATCTTGATTACAGAGCTGCAATGCCATTATGTCAATATCTCTAGGGTTTTCAAACATTAATTCTCTTACCTTCAGGTGTTCTTTCACCATCACAGCCACTCCTCCCCCTTCTTATTTT
>WNGS01071616.1:9531-19709 GCA_020271785.1 Procambarus virginalis | reverse complement strand
GACGCGCGCGAAAGAGACTGGGTGTGGACGAACACCTAATCTATCTCCTGAGGCACATATAAATAGGATAACGACAGCAGCGTACTCTACACTGGCAAAAGTTAGAACATCATTCAGAAACCTAAGTAAGGAGGCATTAGGGCTCTTTACACTGCCTACGTGAGGACAGTCTTAGAGTATGCCGCCTCATCATGGAGTCCCATCTAAAGAAACACATAATGAAACTGGAAAAGGTTCAGAGGTTTGCAACGAGACTCGTCCCAGAGCTACGAGGGATGGGGTATGAGGAGCGCCTGGGGGAACTATGCCTTACGACACTAGAAAGAAGAAGGGAGAGGGGGGACATGATAGGAACGTATAAAATACTCAGAGGGATTGACAGAGTGGACATAGACGAAATGTTCACACGGAATAGTAACAGAACGAGGGGACATGGATGGAAGTTAGAAACTCAGATGAGTCACAGAGATGTTAGGAAGTTTTCTTTTAGCGTGAGAGTAGTGGGAAAATGGAATGCACTTAAGGAACAGTTTGTGGAAGCAAATACTGTCATAATTTTAAAACCAGGTATGATAGGAAATGGGATAGGAGTCATTGCTGTAAACAACTGATGCTCGAAAGGCGGGATCCAAGAGTCAATGCTTGATCCTGCAGACACATATAGGTGAGTACATACACATACACATACATACACATACACATACACACACACACACACACACACACACACACACACACACACACACACAACACATACACATACACACACACACACCACACACACACACACACACACACACACACACACACACACACACACACACACACACACACACACACAAACACAGACAGAGGTAGGGGGGGTAGGTCAGGTAGCCCGGTGGATAGCGCGCAGGATTCGTAATTCTGTGGCGCGGGTTCGATTCCCGCACCCGGCAGAAACAAATGGGCAAAGTTTCTTTCACCCTGAATGCCCCTGTTACCTAGCAGTAAATAGGTACCTGGGAGTTAGTCAGCTGTCACGGGCTGCTTCCTGGGGCGGGGGGGGGGGGGGTGTGTGTGGTGTGGGAAAAAAAATTGTTAGTGTAGTTAGTAAACAGTTGATTGACAGTTGAGAGGCGGGCCGAAAGAGCAAAGCTCAACCCCCGTAAAATACAACTAAGTGAATACACACACACATCCACACACACACACACACACACACACACACACACACACACACACACACACACACACAACACACACCTGAAGATAGACAGAGACTACAGGATGACCTGGATAAACTGGAGGAATGGTCTAGAAAATGGCTGCTAAAGTTCAACTCGGGAGAGTGTAAGGTGATGAAATTAGGAGAAGGGAGCAGGAGGCTGAACACAAGGTATCATCTGGGAGGTGAAATCTTGCAAGAGTCAAATAGAGAGAAAGATCTGGGGGTTGATATCACACCGAACCTGTCCCCAGAGGCCCACATCAAAAGAATATCATCAGCGGCATATGCTAGACTGGCCAACATAAGAACTGCCTTTAGAAACTTGTGTAAGGAATCGTTCAGGACCCTGTATACCACTTATGTAAGACCAATCCTGGAGTATGCAGCTCCAGCCTGGAGTCCATACCTAGTTAAACACAAGACAAAGTTAGAGAAGATTCAGCGGTATGCCACCAGGCTCGTCCCGGAACTGAGAGGATTGAGCTACGAGGAAAGGCTAAAGGAGCTGAACCTCACATCCCTGGAAAACAGAAGAGTAAGGGAGACATGATAACCACCTACAAAATTCTCAGGGGAATTGACAGGGCGGACAAAGACAAACTCTTCACCACGGGTGGGACACGAACAAGGGGACACAGGTGGAAACTTAGTACCCAGATGAGCCACAGAGACGTTAGAAAGAATTTTTTCAGTGTCAGAGTAGTTAATAAATGGAATGCATTAGGCAGTGATGTGGTGGAGGCTGACTCCATACACAGTTTCAAGTGTAGATATGATAGAGCCCAGTAGACTCAGGAACCAGTACACCTGTTGATTGACAGTTGAGAGGCGGGACCAAAGAGCCAAAGCTCAACCCCGCAAGCACAAATAGGTGAGTACAATTAGGTGAGTACACCTAGCAGTAACTAGGTATACGGGAGCTAGAGAGCTGTTGTGGATTGCATCCTGCCGGTGTGTGAGAGATATGAGGTGGAAATTATCATACTAGAAAATGGAAGAGGCTCCGCGAAAGTGAGACACTGTCCCGTTTTCTGTTTTGGGTCCTCTGGTTAGTTAGGATAAGGGGGGGGGCACTTTAGTACGACGGTTTCTTGATGTTTGGGAACCTTAGAAGGACGAGCTACCCGAGATGAATCCCACAACAGTTCCCTAACTTGCACGTACCTATTTACTACTACTAGGTGAACAGCAGTATCAGGTGATATGAAACTAAGTGATCCTCGAGTACGTAGACTACTCAGCTAAAGGACCCCCTCCCCGTGTAATTATAAACATTATTTAAAACAAATTACAGAAATTAAACATCCTGAGTACCTGGTTCAAACGAACTGTGTTGATATGCAGGAAGATACGACCAAACTCACTCGAGGGCCTTGCAACGATATCAACATACGTTGCAGGGGGGGGGGGCTGGGGGGGCGGTGTTGAGTGATTGAAGAGTGTTGCAGGAAGGTGCAGGGGGGGGGGGAGGTAAGGTGATTTAAATGAGTTGCAGAGGCGGTTAAAGTTACGAGGAAAGTTGCAAGAGAGCGTTAAGTGATTGAGGTGTGTTGGACGGCCGACTCTCGTCAACTGTAACACTTTGGTTGGTGTTGGGGGAGTGTCTCCCAGACTGACGACACGCGCAGCTTGGTGCAGGCAGATGGGGCTCTATTGTGAGCCCTGGTGCTCTCTTGTGAGCCCTGGGGCTCTCTTGTGAGCCCTGGGCTCTCTTGTGAGCCTGGGGCTCTCCTGTGAGCTCCAGGGCTCTCTTGTGATCCCTGGGGCACTCTTGTGAGCCCTGGGGCACTCTTGTGAGCCCTGGGGCACTCTTGTGAGCCCTGGGGCACTCTTGTGAGCCCTGGGGCACTCTTGTGAGCCCTGGGGCTCTCTTGTGAGCCCTGGGGCTCTCTTGTGAGCCCTGGGGCTCTCTTGTGAGCCCTGGGGCACTCTTGTGAGCCCTGGGGCTCTATTGTGAGACCTGGTGCTCTCTTGTGAGCCCTGGGGCTCTCTTGTGAGCCCTGGGGCTCTCTTGTGAGCCCTGGGGCTCTCTTGTGAGCCCTGGGGCTCTCTTGTGAGCCCTGGGGCTCTCTTGTGAGCCCTGGGGCTCTCTTGTGAGCCCTGGGGCTCTCTTGTGAGCCCTGGGGCTCTCTTGTGAGCCTGGGGCTCTCTTGTGAGCCCTGGGGCACTCTTGTGAGCCCTGGGGCACTCTTGTGAGCCCTGGGCTCTCTTGTGAGCCTGGGCACTCTTGTGAGCCCTGGGGCTCTCTTGTGAGCCCTGGGGCTCTATTGTGAGACCTGGTGCTCTCTTGTGAGACCTGGTGCTCTCTTGTGAGCCCTGGGGCTCTCTGTGAGCCCTGGGGCTCTCTTGTGAGCCCTGGGGCACTCTTGTGAGCCCTGGGGCTCTCTTGTGAGCCCTGGGGCTCTCTTGTGAGCACTGGGGCTCTCTTGTGAGCCCTGGGCTCTCTTGTGAGCCCTGGGGCACTCTTGTGAGCCCTGGGGCACTCTTGTGAGCCCTGGGGATCTCTTGTGAGCCCTGGGGCTCTCTTGTGAGCCCTGGGGCTCTCTTGTGAGCCCTAAGGCACTCTTGTGAGCCCTGGGGCTCTCTTGTGAGCCCTGGGGCACTCTTGTGAGCCCTGGGGCTCTCTTGTGAGCCCTGGGGCACTCTTGTGAGCCCTGGGGCTCTCTTGTGAGCCCTGGGGCACTCTTGTGAGCCCTGGGGCTCTCTTGTGAGCCCTGGGCTCTATTTGTGAGACCTGGTGCTCTCTTGTGAGCCCTGGGGCTCTCTTGTGAGCCCTGGGATTCTATTGTGAGCCCTGATGCTCTCTTGTGAACCCTGGTGCTCTCTTGTGAGCCCTGGGGCTCTCTTGTGAGCCCTGGGGTTCTATTGTGAGCCTGATGCTCTCTTGTGAACCCTGGGGCTCTCTTGCGAGCCCTGGGCTCTCTTGTGAGCCCTGGTGGTCTATTGTGAGCCCCGGGCTCTCTTGTGAGCCCTGGGGCTCTCTTGTGAGCGCTGGGGCTCTCTTGTGAGCCCTGGTGCTCTATTGTGAGCCCTGGGGCTCTCTTGTGAGCCCTGGGCTCTCTTGTGAGCCCTGGGGCTCTCTTGTGAGCCCTGGGGCTCTCTTGTGAGCCCTGGGGCACTCTTGTGAGCCCTGGGGCTCTATTGTGAGCCCTGGGGCTCACAATAGAGCTCTCTTATGAGCCCTGGGGCTCTTTTGTGAGCCCTGGTGCTCTATTGTGAGCCTGGGGCTCTATGGTGAGCCCTGGGACTCTCTTGTGAGCCCTGGGTTCTCTTGTGAGCCCTGGGGCTCTCTTGTGAGCCCTGGTGCTCTCTTGTGAACCCTGGGGCTCTCTTGTGAGTCCTGGGGCTCTATTGTGGGATCCACAAGAGCGCACAGACTCACAAGGGAGCCCCAGGCTCACAAGCGATTAAGCCCCAGGGCCCACAATAGAGCACCAGGGCTAACAAGAGAGCCCAAGGGCTCACAATAGAGCACCAGAGCTCACAAGAGAGCACCAGGACTCACAAGAGAGCACCAGGGCTCACAACAGAGCACCAGGGCTCACAACAGAGCACCCGGCTCACAAGGGAGCCCAGGGCTCACAAGGGAGCCCCAGGGCTCACAAGGGCGCCCCAGGGCTCACAATAGAGACCACAGGGCTCACAATAGAGCACCAGTGCTCACAAAAGAGCCCCAGGGCTCACAATGGAGCCCCAGGGCTCACAAGGGAGGCCCCAGGGCTCACAAGGGAGCACCAGGGCTCACAAGAGAGCACCAGGGCTCACCAAACAAGCGAGCCCCAGGGCTCACAATAGTCCCAGGGCTCACAATAGAGCACCCAGGCTCACAAGCGAGCCCCAGGGCTCACAATAGAGTCCTAGGGCTCACAATAGAGCCCAAGGGCTCACAAGAGAGCCCCAGTGCTCACAAGAGAGCCCCACGGCTCACAAGAGCGCCCCCAGGGCTCACAATAGAGCCTCAGGGCTCACAAGAGAGCACCATGGCTCACAAGAGAGCCCCATGGCTCACAAGAGAGCTCCAGGGCTCAACAAGATGCCCTCATGGCTCACAAGAGAAGCTCCAGGGCTCACAAGAGAGCCCAAAAGCTCACAAGAGAGCACCAGGTCTCACAGCGAGCCCAAGGGCTTACAAGAGAGCACCAGGTCTCACAAATAGAGCCCCAGGGCTCAGAAGAGCACCCCAAGGGCTCACAAGAGAACCCCAGGGTTCACAATAGAGCACCAGCGCTCACAAGAGAGCACCAGGGCTCACAAGAGAGCCCAAGGGCTCACAAGAGAGCCCCATGGCTCACAATAGAGCCCCAGGGCTCACAAGCAGCCCAAGGGCTCACAAGAAAGCACCAGGTCTCACAGGAAAGCCCCAGGACTCACAAGAGAGCCCCAGGACTCGCCCAGGGAAGCCCCCAGGGCTCCACAATACGAGCACGAGGGCTCCCAAGCGAGCACCAGGGCTCACAAGAGACCCCAGGGCTTAACAAGGGACCCAAGGGCTCACAAGGGAGGCCCAGGGCTCACAAGGGAGCCCCAGGGCTCAAACGGGAGCCCCAGCGGCTCACCAAGGAGCCACCATGGCTCACCATAGAGCCACAGGGCTCAGCAATAGAGCACCCGGTCTCACACGAGAGCCCCAGGGCTCACACGAGAGCAACAGGGGCTCCACAAGGGCGCCCCCGGGCTGTCCACAAGAGAGCACCAGGGCTCACAAGAGAGCCCCAGGGCTCACAATAGAGTCCTAGGGCTCACAATAGAGCCCCAGGGCTCACAAAAGAGCCCCAGGGCTCACAATAGAGCACTGCAGGGGCTCACAAGAAAGCCCCAGGGCTCACAATAGAGTCCCAGGGCTCACAATAGAGTCCCAGGGCTCACAAGAGAGCCCCAGGGCTCACAAGAAAGCCCCAAGGCTCACAAGAGAGCCCCCAGGGCTCACAATAGAGCCCCAGAGCTCACAAGAGAGCCCAAGGGCTCACAAGAGAGCCCCGGGGCTCACAATAGAGCCCCAAGACTCACAAGAGAGCCCCAGGGTTCACAAGAGAGCGCCAGGGCTCACAAGAGAGCGCCAGGGCTCACAAGAGAGCCCTAGGGCTCACAAGAGAGTCCCAGGGCTCACAAGAGAGTCCCAGGGCTCACAAGAGAGCCCCAGGGCTCACAATAGAGTCCCAGGGCTCACCATAGAACCCCAGGGCTCACAAGAGAGCCCCAGGGTTCACAATAGAGCACCAGGGCTCACCAGAGAGCACCATTGCTCACAAGAGAGCACCAGGGCTCACCAAGAGAGCCCAAGGGCTCACCATAGAGCCCCAGGGCTCACAATAGAGCCCCCAGGGCTCACAAGAGAGACCCCAGGGCTCACCAAGAGAGCACCAGGGGCTCACAAGGAAGCCCCAGGGCTCACAATAGAGCACCAGAGCTCACAAGAGAGCACCAGGGCTAACAAGAGAGCCCCAGGGCTCACAAGGGAGCCCCAGGGTTCACAAGGGAGCCCAGGGCTCACAAGGGAGCCCCATGGCTCACAAGGGAGCCCCAGGGCTCACAAGGGAGCACCAGTTCTCACAAGAGAGCCCCAGGGCTCACAAGAGAGCACCAGGGGCTCACAAGGAAGCCCAGGGCTCACAATAGAGCCCAAGGGCTCACAAGAGAGCACCAGGGGCTCACAAGGAAGCCCCAGGGCTCACAATAGTCCCAGGGCTCACAATAGAGTCCCAGGCCTCACAATAGAGCACCAGGGCTCACAAAAGAGCCCCAGGGCTCACAAGAGAGCCCCAGGGCTCCAAGAGAGCCCCCAGGGCTCACAAGAGAGCCCCCAGGGCTCACAAGAGAGCCCCAGGGCTCACAATAGAGCCCCAGGGGCTCACAATAGAGCCCCAGGGGCTCACAATAGAGCCCCAGGACTCACAAGAGAGCCCCAGGGTTCACAAGAGAGCACCAGGCTCACAAGAGAGCCCCAGGCCTCACAAGAGAACCCCAGGGCTCACAAGAGAGTCCCAGGGCTCACCATAGAGCCCCAGGGCTCACAATAGAGCACCAGGGCTCACAAGAGAGCCCCCAGGGCTCATAAGAGAGCTCTATTGTGAGCCCCATGGCTCACAATAGAGCCCCAGGGCTCACAAGAGTGCCCGGGCTCACAAGAGAGCCCCAGGGCTCACAATAGAGCCCAGAGCTCACAAGAGAGCCCAAGGGCTCACCATAGAGCCCCAGGGGCTCACAATAGAGCCCCAAGACTCACAAGAGAGCCCCAGGGATCACAAGAGAGCACCAGGGCTCACAAGAGAGCCACAGGGCCTCACAAGAGAGCCCCAGGGCTTACAAGAGAGCCCCAGGGCTCACAAGAGAGTCCCAGGGCTCACAAGAGAGTCCCAGGCCTCACAAGAGAGCCCCAGGGCTCCACAATAGAGTCCCAGGGCTCACCATAGAGCCCCAAGGGCTCACAAGAGAACCCCAGGGTTCACAATAGAGCACCAGGGCTCACAAGAGAGCACCATTGCTCACAAGAGAGCACCAGGGCTAACAAGAGAGCCCAAGGGCTCACAAGAGAGCCCCAGGTCTCACAAGAGAGCCCCAGGGTTCACAAAAGAGAGCCCCAGGGCTCACAAGAGAGCACCAGGGGCTCACAAGGAAGCCCCAGGGCTCACAATAGAGCACCAGAGCTCACAAGAGAGCACCAGGGCTCACAAGAGAGCACCAGGGCTCACAAGGGAGCCCCAGGGTCACAAGGGGCCCCAGGGCTCACAAGGGAGCACCAGGGCTCACAAGAAAGCCCCAGGGCTCACAAGGAGCCCCAGGGCTCACAATAGCGCACCAGGTCTCACAAGAGAGCCCCAGGGCTCACAAGAGAGCACCAGGGGCTCACAAGGAAGCCCCAGGCCTCACAATAGAGCACCAGGGCTCACAAGAGAGCACCTGGGCTCACAAGAGAGCCCAGGGCTCACAATAGTCCCAGGGCTAACAATAGAGCCCCAGGGCTCACAATAGAGCCCAGGGCTCACAAAAGAGCCCCAGGGCTCCACAAGAGAGCCCCAGGGCTCACAAGAGAGCCCCCAGGGCTCATAAGAGCCCCCAGGGCTCACAAGAGAGCCCCCAGGCTCACAATAGAGCCCCAGGGCTCACAATAGAGCCCCAGTGGCTCACAATAGAGCCCCAGGACTCACAAGAGAGCCCCAGGGTTCACAAGAGAGCACACCAGGGCTCACAAGAGAGCCCCCAGGGCTCACAAAGAGAACACCAGGGCTCACAAGAGAGTCCCAGGGCTCACCATAGAGCCCCAGGGCTCACAATAGAGCACCAGGGCCCACAAGAGAGCCCAGGGCTCATAAGAGAGCTCTATTGTGAGCCCCATGGCTCACAATAGAGCCTCAGGGCTCACAAGAGTGCCCCAGGGCTCACAAGAGAGCCCCAGGGCTCACAATAGTAGCCCCAGGGCTCACAAGAGAGCCCCAGGCTCACAAGAGAGCCCCAGGGCTCACAAGAGAGCCCCCAGGGCTCACCAGAGAGCCCCAGGGCTCACAAGAGAGCCCCAGGGCTCACACATAGAGCACCAGGGCTTCACAAGAGAGCCCAGCGCTCACAAGAGAGCCCCAGGGCTCACAAGAGAGCCCCGGGGCTCACAATAGACCACCAGGGCCTCACAAGAGAGCCCCAGGGCTCGCAAGAGAGCCCCAGGGTTCACAAAAGAGCATCAGGGCTCACAATAGAACCCCAGGGCTCACAGAGAGCCTCAGGGCTCACAAGAGAGCACCAGGGTTCACAAGAGAGCATCAGGGCTCACATAGAACCCCAGGGCTCACAAGGATAGGGCCCCAAGGGCCCACAAGAGAGCCCCAGGGCCCACAATAGAGCCCCAGGGCTCACAAGAGAGCCCCAGGGCTCACAAGAGTGCCCAGGGCTCACAAGAGAGCCCCAGGGCTCACAAGAGTGCCCCAGGGCTCACAAGAGAGCCCCAGGGCTCACAAGAGTGCCCCAGGGCTCACAAGAGAGCCCCAGGGCTCACAAGAGTGCCTAGGGCTCACAAGAGAGACCCCAGGGCTCACAAGAGAGCCCCAGGGCTCACAAGAGAGCCCCAGGGCTCACAAGAGTGCCCCCAGGGCTCACAAGAGTGCCCCAGGGCTCACACAGAGAGCTCCAGGGCTCACAAGAGAGCCCCAGGGCTCACAAGAGAGCCCCAGGGCTCACAAGAGAGTCCCAGGGCTCACAAGAGAGTCCCAGGGCTCACAAGAGAGCCCCAGGGCTCACAAATAGAGTCCAGGGCTCACCATAGAGCCCCAAGGGCTCACAAGAGAACCCCAGGGTTCACAATAGAGCACCAGGGCTCACAAGAGAGCACCATTGCTCACAAGAGAGCACCAGGGCTCACAAGAGAGCCCAAGGGCTCACAATAGAGCCCCAGGGCTCACAATAGAGCCCCAGGGCTCACAAGAGAGCCCCAGGGCTCACAAGAGAGCACCAGGGCTCACAAGAAAGCCCCAGGGCTCACAATAGAGCACCAGAGCTCACAAGAGAGCACCAGGGCTCACAAGAGAGCCCCAGGGCTCACAAGGGAGCCCCAGGGTTCACAAGGGAGCCCCAGGGCTCACAAGGGAGCCCCAGGGCTCACAAGGAGAGCCCCAGGGCTCACAAGGGTGCCCCAGGGCTCACAATAAGAGCACCAGGTCTCACAAGAGAGCCCCAGGGCTCACAAGAGAGCACCAGGGGCTCACAAGGGAGCCCCAGGGCTCACAATAGAGCACCAGGGCTCACAAGAGAGCACCTGGGCTCACAAGAGAGCCCCAGGGCTCACAATAGTCCCAGGGCTCACAATAGAGCCCCAGGGCTCACAATAGAGCCCCAGGGCTCACAAAGAGCCCCAGGCTCACAAGAGAGCCCCAGGGCTCACAAGAGAGCCCCCAGGGCTCACAAGAGAGCCCCCAGGGCTCACAAGAGAGCCCCAGGGCTCACAATAGAGCCCCAGGGGCTCACAATAGAGCCCCAGGGGCTC
>WNGS01071615.1:0-11922 GCA_020271785.1 Procambarus virginalis | reverse complement strand
TATATATATATATACACTCGCCACACCTATAAAGGCAACATGAAAAACGTGTTCAAAACAACACACACACACACCACACACACACACACACACACACACACACACACACACACACACACACACACACACACACACACACACACACACAAATCTTATTATCAGGATACTCACAATGACTATACAACCAAACGTTATTCACAGAGACTAAGAGATCACACATAATTGTGTTGGGTACTTACAATTGTTAGTTGAATTTCCCACGCTTTCCAGTTGCAGGACGGAATAGGTGAAATTCAATCCGTAGGCGTAGACAGTGTTGCTTAGCGCAATGCTAACATTTTCAGTGCGTTTTCCACAGATGAAAGGACAGTAAGGTGCTGCAACTACATGTCGACTGCGAGGGGTGTCCTCCCCCTCCACCCAACCACCTATTAAAGTATAACAGAAACTGCATATGCAGTAGTCCACAGATTTGGTGAAGTAGAATCCATCGCTCGCTAAATCCCTGGGCAAAAGCCAGTCAAGACGCCATCCCACAAAAGTGTCTAGTCTCATCTGCTCACAACGCAATCGTTCCATGCTGCGGAATGTTTTGGTGCGAAAGACGTCCATGCTGGTCGAACACTCAAAATTGTGGTAAAGACCGGACCTTTCCCGACCTATTTATCCTCGAGAAAGGGGTGACACATTTCGCTACATATTCATTGAGAGATCTATGTATCGGCTTAAAGGTAATCTCAACTAGTTTAAGCAGAGCTGGTAGGAAAGATGAAATAGTCAGCTTCGCGTTGATGTGAAAAAAATCTAATCTGATCTATCCAGTAGATAGATTAAACTTCAATCCAGTAGTGGATTGAAGTTTACACACACTATAAACACCCGCCCAGGGAGAGTAGTTTTGTCGGAGATAAATGTGTTATATACACACCACGGCCTTAGACTAATTTCTATAGTGAACGAGATGTGAAGGAATATACCTAGCTCTCCTCAACTTAGAAAAATCCCAGCGTAGTGCAAAGTCAAATAAAACCTCATTGTTGAGATTATAGCATTACACCAATCTTACTGCTAGAATGGACTATAATCCACGTTTATTAAATAATAATAATAATATATATTATTATATAAATAAATAATATAAAAAAAAATACATAGCTACAGAGTGAGGTTAATCAGTAACTGGAAACTAACCTGAGAGCCTGCGCGCGTGCCACACACGCCCCGATGAGGATAAAAAGGGGGGTGGCTAGATCATACTAATTCATTACTGCCCGCGCATCACATCCCTGTGTTTCATATATATCGCGTTGGGGAAAAGATCTCCATAGCCAAAATGAACTCTGTAGAAATTCATCAGGGATACATGACGGATGAGGAGTTTAACAATCGAGAGTGCTGCATTGTCTACTCTGTAAATTGTATATCATGCTCCCCTACGGCATGTCGCAGGACATTGCTGATAAGTATCCTCACGCCACCGCTTACGCCAGAACGCAATTGTATAATCTAAAGAGATGCATCAGAGAAGACCGTCCAACACCCGGATCCATTCACATCAGCAGAGGCAGTCAAGGACCAAGCATAGTAGCCTTGGCAACTCAGTATGGATTAGGGAAGCCTATTGAGAGGAATGCTATTGCTCAAGCCATTACCGATAAATCAAAAGATTACGCTATGGTTAAAGGTTTGCGTGCTGATACGAAAGAAAATCGCTTGTTATACTTGGCGAAATCTTTAGAAGAACTCATATTGTATATTGAAGATACTGAGGAGATCAAGAAAGTTATTCTCCCTTGGGGTGTAGGTATGTCAGGTCGTTGTGAAGATGTAGAGTGGGAAAGTGCTTACCTCCCCATTATTCAAAATCTGCAGGGAGTTTAAAACCTTATAACGTCAAAGTGATTTTAGCCTGTCCCAGGGAAACAGGGACGAAACAAAACAGGAAACCCACTAACCTTCGCACAACCGTATAAAGGGGTGACTGCTCACCGCTCTCCGTCTCACTTCCTCTACTCTACTCATCAGCTAAGATGTTGACGACTGTAGCTGGCAGCCTTTCATCTTTTTCGGAGTACTCTTACTCCGATTGCATCATCTACGATATGGACGCCACTAGCGTGATGATGAGTGAGGTGGTTGAAGAATTATGGACTCGTTATCCTTATGCTCGCATTCATCGGAGCAAACTACCCTACAAAAATCGTGCAGAGAGAAGAGATCGAGTCATGCCTGGAGAGATAGTCTATGGTGAACCCCCTCAATTCAACAATCGAATTGGTGACGACCCTCATCTACCTCACCTCATTGGATTAATATCACATCACGCCGGAGGGAAATCGTCTAAACCCTAAACATGACGATGAAGGAAATCAAGACGTTAAATGCTACCGACCCGCACTACTACAGAGGCTTACAGTTGGATACAGAAGAAATGCGTCGCTATTGGTTTACAAAATCTCTGCGTAAGGCCTTCGCAGTCATCTTAACAAGAGAAGAAGAATATAAAATTAATCGCATAATTTTCCCTTTGGACTTGGGATGGGCTGTGGTCAGTATTGGAAGAGCTACAATCAAGAAGTATGGAGACTGAAATATCTACCCATAATGTTGAAGTTGGAGCAGCATTACCAGCGTCGCGGGTTGAAATTTGTGATGGTTGACTCCGCGAGGAATGCAATCCCTGCAGCATTGCCTACACACGGTGTGCTTACACATAAGTTAAGTGAAGGCGTTGCCTCTGCTTATCATCGGATGAATAACAACAATTCGAACGTGGATGTGGTCGAGGCTGAATGTGAAACTACAAAACCTCCTTGCAGAGCTGTGCCTATAATAGACCTCACAGGAGATATTGAACTCATTGATTTAACAGTCGACTAGAAATATATATAATCTACTCATTTTATTTATTTACTATTGTTACCATTTTTCCTTTGTTTGCAATTAATAAAAAAAAAATAATATACTCTGTGTTTATTTTTCCACTTTAACAGTTGAGTGTGTTTACAGATGTAATAGAGGAATGAAAAGAGTAAATGGTAACTCTATACTGTATATAATCCTTACATCCGCAAACTTGCGTTTAATATCTGACAAGATGTGTTCAAGGTATATGCTTCATAAGCTATCATGTCTTAAAGACTGTAAAGTAGAAGGTGATTATCTAGCATTGGATGAGTTCCGTCCTGGTGATTGTATAGTGTATGATATTCCTTCAATTCACGCCCATTCAGGAGGAATGTCATGCGAGATCTGGGAGAGGTATCCTTATACACGACTACAGCGAGCGATTCAACCATTAAGTAACTATGTGGTGGAGACTGACCGCATCAAAGTAGGAGGCGCGGTCTTTTCTCCTTCTCCGTCACCGGGAAGCGTACCACATGTTATAGCTATTGTGACCCGGTATGGCGCAGGCCCGCCAATAGAAAATAATGCTGATAGCAAAAAAATTCTATTAGAACAGTGTGAGGAGGATAGAGATTGTATAATGGAGGGACTCCGCAATGATACTAAGATCAAGAGACGATGGAGCTTTAAATTATGCATTAATCAAATTTTAAGCATGACTAAGCGTCATAATTCAATCAAGCGCGTTAAAATTCCTTATGGGTTGGGTATGATTGACAGTGTTGACTTGAATCCAGATGAGCAGCTTGAATGGGAGGTAACTACTACTCAGCTCTGGCTCACTTAGCCATGGTGTTAAAAAAAATGGAAAACAACTCATAATAGTTAAAAAAAAATGAAGACGATTAGTGGTTAATCTATCTTAGCAAGATAAATATGTAAGTCTCTTATGTTATGTCTTCCAGTTATTGTCTTACCAAGATAAATATGTGTCTATATTATGCCTATCGGTTATTGAATAAACTATTTTTCCACCCACTATGCTAACACCATGTGACTGCATTATGATGTGATATGTTTACCAGTTGTTGAATAAAAGTCTGTCAAGATAAAAATATGTAATGTCTGTCAGTTATTGAATAAAAACGTATTAAGAGAATGATAAACTTTTTTTCCATCCACTATGTTAACACCAGTCTCTGTTTTTTTTCTATCTAGAATTTATAGGTGGTGAACATGTCTCCCCAAACTCATCTGTGCTTATTTCACAATTATATAATAATAAGACATGTAATTGAGCTGGACTAAGTCTCACTTACTTTTCATAATATTATTTGGACTGCTGAAAAGATGATGAGTTCCACGTTACGTTAGGTTAAAACTGTCACACTGTCAGCAGTCTCTGTTTTTTTTTCTGCTGGATCGAACGATTACTAATGGCTGATGAGTGAAAACTCCCGCTATGGAAAGACACAAGGTCAGACCTAACGAGATGAATGAGTAGACAGACATACATTTTCAAATGTTATTTATTTGGGAGTAGACAGACATACATTTTTCAAATGTTATTTATTTGGATAGAAGAAAGTTTGACTGTGTTACAAGTCAGAGCTATTTCACTATCGACTCATTCGGTCTGTTTACATTTGGATAATGTAGGTCTGATTTCAAGGCTGTGAGACGATCTTGAACTCGTGGATAATGAACAAGTCAATTTAATAATAGTATCAAGACTATGTTTTTCCGCATTGACTTATATATGAATGGTGTGTGACGTGTGGTGTTACAAGGTCTGCAGTAACGGTATAGGAAGAAGAGGTGATGGAGATTGAGAAAAACACGCTTACATTTCAATGATATTATTGGGACAGCTGATGTTGGGATCATAGTTAACAAAATGTGTAGGTAGTGATCACGACTCACGCGTCAATGAACGGGTGACACTGCGCAGTCAGCTGCTACGCTGGACATAGCTAACCAGTCAGAATTGACAGATGCTGACGAGACAAGGTCAAGGGCTTCTGAGCTGTCATCTGCATGATTGTAACTTGTTTAGCTAAAATGAATTGAGGGATCAGTCCTTGACCCATATGACTGCCTTGTGTGAGATTGGATTGTCTAGCATCACGTAGGTAGTTCTTAACACATTGTGTAACCCCACATATAATGTAGAGAGAGAGAGAGAGATGGATGGATTGAGGGATGGATGGATGGATGGGTGGATGGATGGGTGGATGGAGGGAGGTGGATGGATAGGTGGATGGATGGGTGGATGGATGGAGGGATGGGTGGAGGATAGGTGGATGGATGGGTGGAGGATGGATGGTGGATGGATGGGTGGATGGAGGGATGGGTGGATGGATAAGTGGATGGATGGGTGGATGGATGGATGGAGGGATTTGTGGATGGATGGGTGGATGGTACACCCCATTACCGCCACTCCCCCAGTGCGAGGGGATGGTAAGTGGAATAGTGAGACCCCACTGCTGCTAGCTACATCTCCCTTTCCTTAACGAAACCGCATTGGGTAGGAGGAAGTAACGGCAGTCATTGCGCACCCTCTGGGAGGAGGAGATAAGATCGCAGTTACAAGGAAATACTTTCAGTTTGGCTCTGAGCAGGGGCAGTACACTCACACCTCTCTGTGGTCTTTGAAAATGCTTAAGGGTACGTGGGTAATGGTCATCCGTCCTGGACTGACCCTTCCATGCAATTGTTACATAAAACAGACCTTATCCGCCAACTGGTACACTCTAAGAGACTCTGCCCTCCCACCCTCCTCCACACTTCCTGTCTTTTTGTATGGCCGAACTATGTCCCAAAACCTCCTGTAGGGGGGAACTAATGGACGTCATGGATCACCAACAGCTGCATTGGGTGAGAAAAAGTTAAAAATAATGACTCTCATCTTAACTCCGGAAGATATGCCCACACCAGCTACATGGAAATACAGTTAGCTAGTGAAAGGTGGGCGGTACACACACTCTTCTGAAGACATAGACATAAAACAGACCTCTCTGCCTACTGCTGCCGCATCTCATCAATCTTAAGAGCCTCTCTCTCTGTCTGTCTGTCTGTCTGTCTGCCTATTTCTTTCTCTCCTACCCCCTGGCACTTCATGGATAAATGGATGTCAAAAACCACAAATGACCCTAAACACTCTCCAGCCATGGGGGAAGGTCCCCTCACTCTCCATCCCAATCTACCTGTCTACAGATTGGATGATTGGTTAGGATGACCAGAAGCTTCGATGGACTGAATGAAAGCCTTCCCCATCTGTCTGCTAGCTAAACCACCAAGAAGTCTTATTATTATTATCGTTGTAAATCGCTTAAGTGTTTAAAAAAAAAAATGAATATGGACCTGGTCCGTACCACTAGAAAGAAGGGAGGGGAGAGGGGTGTCCACTCTAGAAGGTATGGGAGAGGAGGAAGAGGGGTGTCCACTCTAGAAGGTAAGGGAGAGGAGGGAGAGGGGTGTCCCACTCTAGAAGGTAGGGGAGAGGAGGGGAGGGGTGCCCCACTCTAGAAGGTAAGGGAGTGGAGGGGGAGGGGTGGCACATACCTTCCATCCCTACCCAACATGACACTCTCTCAAGTGCTACCTAAACGGAAGCTGACAAAACCACAAACCACAAATGACTCTAAACACTCTCACGCCAGAGGGGAAGCTCCCCTCACCCCCTCCTCATCCTCCCTCCCTCACCCCTGTCCCTACCACATCAACATATGTTGGGCCTTCTAGAGCACTCACCACATTACTCTAGAACACATAGCAATACATAGTCTTAATCAAAAAGACTCGACTAATCAAAGTCGCAGTCTCCGTGGGTAGTGGTAAGACACTCGCCTGGCGTTCGCGAGCGCTATGTCATGGGTTCGTATCCTGGCCGGGGAGGATTTACTGGGCACAATTCCTTAACTGTAGCCTCTGTTTAACGCAACAGTAAAATGTGTACTTGGATGAAAAAACGATTCTTCGCGGCAGAGGATCGTATTCCAGGGACCTGCCCGAAACGCTACGCGTACTAGGGGCTGTACAAGAATGTAACAACTCTTGTATATATCTCAAAAAAAAAAAAAAAAAAAAAAAACTATTATGTACACACATGATTAAGTCTACGAAAACAAACACATACATATTCATTTACTCTTAACAACATATCCACATACCACATAGCCCTACATACTCCCCTACCCCCCAAACAACATGACCCCAATCTTCCCTGACCACATACCCAAACACCGGACGCTCACACGCGTCCGACACGCCCCAACTTTCGGGAAAATCCTCTTACAACATTATGTGGCTACATACCTGAGCACCACATAACCAGCTGGCTCTAATGAGCTCACCTGCCCAGATGGCGCGCGGTGCTCTAGTCCTCATTTACCCTACTCTTCCATTACTGTCACTAGTGACACCACACACCGTCCATTACTGTCACTAGTGACACCACACACCGTCCATTACTGTCACTAGTGACACCACACACCGTCCATTACTGTCACTAGTGACACCACACACCGTCCATTACTGTCACTAGTGACACCAGACACTGTCCATTACTGTCACTAGTGACACCGTCCATTACTGTCAGTAGTGACACCACACACCGTCCATTACTGTCACTAGTGACACCACACACCGTCCATTACTGTCACTAGTGTCACCACACACCGTCCATTACTGTCACTAGTGACACCACACACCGTCCATTACTGTCACTAGTGACACCGTCCATTACTGTCACTAGTGACACCACACACCGTCCATTACTGTCACTAGTGACATCACACACCGTCCATTACTGTCACTAGTGACACCACACACCGTCCATTACTGTCACTAGTGACACCACACACCGTCCATTACTGTCACTAGTGACACCACACACCGTCCATTACTGTCACTAGTGACACCACACACCGTCCATTACTGTCACTAGTGACATCACACACCGTCCATTACTGTCACTAGTGACATCACACACCGTCCATTACTGTCACTAGTGACATCACACACCGTCCATTACTGTCACTAGTGACACCACACACCGTCCATTACTGTCACTAGTGACACCACACACCGTCCATTACTGTCACTAGTGACACCACACACCGTCCATTACTGTCACTAGTGACACCACACACCGTCCATTACTGTCACTAGTGACACCACACACCGTCCATTACTGTCTCTAGTGACACCACACACCGTCCATTATTGTCACTAGTGACACCACACACCGTCCATTACTGTCACTAGTGACACCACACACCGTCCATTACTGTCACTAGTGACACCACACACCATCCATTACTGTCACTAGTGACACCGTCCATTACTGTCACTAGTGACACCACACACCGTCCATTACTGTCACTAGTGACACCGTCCATTACTGTCACTAGTGACACCACACACCGTCCATTACTGTCACTAGTGACACCACACACCGTCCATTACTGTCACTAGTGACACCGTCCATTACTGTCACTAGTGACACCACACACCGTCCATTACTGTCACTAGTGACACCACACACCGTCCATTACTGTCACTAGTGACACCACACACCGTCCATTACTGTCACTAGTGACACCACACACCGTCCATTACTGTCACTAGTGACACCACACACCGTCCATTACTGTCACTAGTGACACCACACACCGTCCATTACTGTCACTAGTGACACCACACACCGTCCATTACTGTCACTAGTGACACCACACACCGTCCATTACTCTTACAAACATATTTGTCAGTATGTTTGGTGCCTAATTATCATGTTCCAAAATTATAGACTATAGAGATATAAATACAACAATATATACAACAGAAACATGAACTACTATAATATAAATTATGCTAAAATTAACTACAGCAATGTTAAATACAGCCCAAAAAACAACGGAAATATAACCTTGAGTAATATAGACTACAATAATATAAAATACCATTTAAGATAATACCGTAATATAAAATATGGTTATAAATAATACAGTAATAAAAACTACAGTAATATAAACATGTACAGTAACATCTTATACAGTAATAAATTATACAGTAGTACTGTACTACAGTAATGTTAACAACAATTACATAAACTACAATTACATAAACTGCAGAAACATAAACTACAGTAAAATAAAATGGTTATATAAACTATAGTAATATTAACTACGTGAAATATAAACTGTGGTAATATAAACCACGGGAAGATAAAACACAACAATATAAACTTTGATGAAATAAAATGAAGTTATAATCTATAATAATGTAGAATACAGTAATATGAACAAACGTAGTACAAAGCACTTGACAATAAACTAAATAACATGATAAGATATGGGAAGTGTTATAAAGAAGTTATATCACGTGTACATGAACAGAGCATGAACAATTAAGAACAAGAAGCATCATCATAATATAAAAATAGAACACAAATTCAGTTATAAATAACAATGTTTTTCCTCATGTAGGAATAATGTGTACCATATGGAACACTGTGTTTAGAGATGGTAAACACCAGACATGTACTCATCCATACTAGGTGAGTACACACATACTAGGTGAGTACACCCATACTAGGTGAGTACACCCATACTAGGTGAGTACACCCATACTAGGTGAGTACACCCATACTAGGTGAGTACACCCATACTAGGTGAGTACACCCATACTAGGTGAGTACACCCATACTAGGTGAGTACACCCATACTAGGTGAGTACACCCATACTAGGTGAGTACACACATACTAGGTGAGTACACCCATACTAGGTAAGTACACCCATACTAGGTAAGTACACCCATACTAGGTGAGTACACCCATACTAGGTGAGTACACCCATACTAGGTGAGTACACCCATACTAGGTGAGTACACCCATACTAGGTGAGTACACCCATACTAGGTGAGTACACCCATACTAGGTGAGTACACCCATACTAGGTGAGTACACCCATACAAGGTGAGTACACACATACTAGGTGAGTACACCCATACTAGGTGAGTACACCCATACTAGGTGAGTACACCTATACTAGGGGAGTCCACCCATACTAGGTGAGTACACCCATACTAGGTGAGTACACCCATACTAGGTGAGTACACCCATACTAGGGGAGTCCACCCATACTAGGTGAGTACACCCATACTAGGTGAGTACACCCATACTAGGGGAGTCCACCCATACAAGGTGAGTACACCCATACTAGGTGAGTACACCCATACTAGGTGAGTCCACCCAAACTTGGTGAGTCCATACATACTAGGTGAGTACACCCATACTAGGTGAGTCCATGCATAATAGGTGAGTACACCCATACTCAACCATACTAGGTGGGTACACCCATACCAGGTGAGTACACCCATACTAGGTGAGTCCATCCATACTAGGTAAGTCCACCCATACTAGGTGAGTACACCCATACTAGGTGAGTACACCCATACTAGGTAAGTACACACATACTAGGTGAGTACACCCATACTAGGTGAGTACACCCATACTAGGTGAGTACACCCATACTAGGTGAGTACACCCATACTAGGTGAGTACACCCATACTAGGTGAGTACACACATACTAGGTGAGTCCCTCCATACTAGGTGAGTACACCCATACTAGGTGAGTCCATCCATAATAGGTGAGTACACCCATACTCACCCATACTAGGTGAGTACACCCATACTAGGTGAGTACACCCATACTAAGTGTGTACACCCATACTAGGTGAGTACACCCATACTAGGTGAGTACACCCATACTCACCCATACTAGGTGAGTACACCCACACTCACCCATACTAGGTGAATACACCCATACCAGGTGAGTACACCCACACTCACCCATACTAGGTGAGTACACCCATACTCACCCATACTAGGTGAGTACACCCATACTCACCCACACTAGGTGAGTACACCCATACTCACCCATACTAGGTGAGTACACCCATACTCACCCAAACTAGGTGAGTACACTCATACTCACCCATACTAGGTGAGTACACCCATACTCACCCATACTAGGTGAGTACACCCATACTCACCCATACTAGGTGAGTACACCCATAATCACCCATACTAGGTGAGTACACCCGTACTCACCCATACTAGGTGAGTACATCAATACTAGGTGAGTACACCCATACTCACCCATACTAGGTGAGTACACCTATACTCACCCATACTAGGTGAGTACACCCATAATAACCCATACTAGGTGAGTACACCCATACTCACCCAAACTAGGTGAGTACACCCATACTAGGTGAGTACACCCATACTAGGTAAGTACACCCATACTCACCCATATTAGGTGAGTACATCCATACTAGGTGAGTATACACCCATACTCACCCATATTAGGTGAGTACACCCATAATAGGTGAGTACACCCATACTAGGTGAGTACACCTATACTAGGTAAGTACACCCATACTAGGTGAGTACACCATACAAGGTGAACACACCCATACTAGGTGAGTACACCCATATTAGGTGAGTACACCCATACTAGGTGAGTACACCCATACTAGGAGAGTACACTCATACTAGGTGAGTACACCGATACTAGGAGAGTACACTCATACTAGGTGAGTACACCCATACTAGGTGAGTACACCCATACTAGGTGAGTACACCCATACTCACCCATATTAGGTGAGTACACCCACACTCACCCATACTAGGTGAGTACACCCATACTCACCCATACTAGGTGAGTACACCCATACTCACCCATACTAGGTGAGTACACCCATACTCACCCATACTAGGTGAGTACACCCATACTCACCCATACTAGGTGAGTACACTCATACTCACCCATACTAGGTGAGTACACCCATACTCACCCATACTAGGTGAGTACACCCATACTCACCCATACTAGGTGAGTACACCCATAATCACCCATACTAGGTGAGTACACCCGTACTCACCCATACTAGGTGAGTACATCAATACTAGGTGAGTACACCCATACTCACCCATACTAGGTGAGTACACCTATACTCACCCATACTAGGTGAGTACACCCATAATAACCCATACTAGGTGAGT
>WNGS01071592.1:0-14142 GCA_020271785.1 Procambarus virginalis | reverse complement strand
ATTGTCAAGAGTTATTACAATCCCTTTCTTAATTGTCGTTGCATAGTTTTTCTGGTTTGGGCAACTTTACATAATTTTGTAATTTGATTTTACTTCCAATGTTATACAACACGCGTTGTGGTTATCCAGAACAAAGAATAGTGGCAGGAGATGACGAAATAAATGCTTGTCGAGTCATTAGTTGCTCGAAGAGCCATTAGCAGCTAGAAAAGCCATTAGGTGGCTCGTAAGGCCATTACGTGACCCTGGAGGCCCATTAGGTATTCCATGATGCTTTGATGGCATGGGACATTAGGTTGGCCCAAGGGGTAGTAAGATGGCAGGGGATGTGAAGGGACAATGGAAGTCGTTAATTACGCACTACAAACAAACAAATACAGAACTATTTTTACACTGCAAATAATAATGAGTGGAAGATATTCAGTATAGTTATCAGAAGTGAGTCTATGCCCCACTAGAGCGAGGAGAAGCACGTGATTTATGCTAAACGGTTAAGCAATGCGACTCAAAGAATGCAATGAATGACCCAAAATGATTTTGTGATATCGACGTGTTTGATCACAGTTAAGTGATCAAACACTTAAATCCGATCTGTGTGCCAGCAGCAAACACTTAAATCCGATCATAAATCTATGTGCCAGAGCCGATCACATGAAGGCTCTGGCACACAGTTGGCTACAGGCTCATCCTGTTCCTTATAGTACTGTTACTAGATTCAAATAAAGATCCGTCCTATAAAAACAAACATAAAATCTATGGGTGGGCTTCAAATCAGTGAGGTGGATAATACTCGCTTGTAGAGTTAAGTAGATTACTTGTTCCTTGTATATAGTTAAAAAATAATCTTATAAAAATAAATGAGTATCTAGAGGGAGACTTTAGATGAGCTGAGGTAGGATTAGAGCTCATGCTTGCAATTTAACTAGGTGTTTCAGTCGACAGTCCTAATGAACCTTGGTTTAAAGAGGGAGAGAGAGAGAGGTAGAGAGAGGAGAGATGATGAGATGATGAGAGAGCAGAGAGCAGAGGAGAAGCGAGACGAGTAGGAGAGGAGAGAGCTAGCGTAAGAGAGAGACGAGAGCTAGTGAGGAGAGGGAGAGGGCGACTCGAAGTGCTCGTCTGGCCGGAGTGATGGACTAGTGAGTGGTGATTGCGGCCTTCAACTGCCCCCAGGATGCCCCAGAAAGGGAGAGGGACAGGGTGTCCGCGAGTCCGCGAGGAAAAGGGAATATGGAGCTGGGGCGAGGCGAGAGCGGAGATCGCTAGCCCGACGGCCGATCTCAGAGAGAGCTCCGATGCCCGCGCGATATGGTCCCTGCGCCGCCGTTTTCAGTGCGAGGAAGAAGATTTGTGAGAGGAAGGATAGGGACTAATGGGGTTAGCAGCGATATTGGAGGAGGGTCCTGAGTTTTAGGGCCCAATATCGGAGGGTAGTAGACACCCGGAGAACGGAGTGAGGAGGGGACTAAGGAAAGGAGGCTTAGAGAGGATTAGAAGGAGAGAGATGAGATTTTTAGTATATTCTTGACTGATGACTGGATGGCTAGTCACCCATGTTTAGGAGGGGGTGGAGGAGAGAGGGGAGAAGAAGAAGAGCACGAGGAGAGAGATAACGTGGAGAAGAGGAAGGGAAGAGGAAGAGGAGTCGGAGAGATAGGGAAAAAAAAAAATAGAGAGAGAAGAAGAGATAGAGGACTTATTTCGTGTTTAAAATTTCACAATTAAAAATGTCAGACAAAGAATTGTGTTTTGTCCTTCATTATTTGCTGTCAGTCTTGGTACCATAGTTGAATGAATTAAGGGAGCAATACAATTAAGGACACGTTAGCAGGCTTAATGGGTTAATTGGAGACGAATTTGATAGCATCAACACCAAAGATGCAGGAGACAAAAGTGATAACACATATGTTAACGATAGTGTTGATTGTAAGTCTATTCAATTCGTTCAATTCCAGCATAATATTTCCTTAACGTATATGGAAGCATACTATCCAAGAACACGTGTAGCAATGTTTTTCTGATAAAATTAGTGACTTGAAAGACTTACCTATTTGTAAATAAAGTTATTCAACAGTTTATTTCACAGTTTGTATGAATGTAAACTGAGTCTCCTAGAAAGTTCTTACATTTGCCTAAGCTTAGCTTATGTTTGGAGAAATGTTCATAATATATCAAAGGTAGTTCACCCTCGCCAGCATGCAGATATTGTGCCTTGTCTGAGTAATGACTAGATTATAGAAGAAAATATAACGTTATGATTGTTGAGTATAATGGCATAGAAGATTTAAATAAGAGAGTAAAATAATAAGTTGACAGATAAAGTAGGAATAGCTCTAGTTGGATACTGGATATTGTTAAGGAATTACAGTCAAAGAGCGACGGCTCGCTGACAAGCAATTTAGGTCCGGAGGAAATTAGATTGCTATACATGGTCTGTGTTCAAAGTGAACCTTGATCCAGGAGAGTCGTGAAGCTGTTAATATTGGACACTTCACCAGGTTGTCCAAATTTCCTGGAAATTCATATTCAATTTAGTCAATAAGTTTCGGAATTTAAATTTATGTAGTCATTTTATTTTTTTACCAATATACATATATTGTTAAATTTATGTGGTCAAAAAAAAAGGTTTTAAATAACGATATGTTGATTTAAACATATAAAAGACTTTAAAATGTTAAGTGTTTCATGTCATGTAAAATGTATCAAATGCATGTCAATATAATTTTGACTTATGGTGCTAAACTATGTTCATCATGTATAGGAGTATATTGATGTTTAGTGGCCTCTGTTGTATCACACAACATAATTATAATTTATAATAGTTTATCCTGATTATAATCAATTTGTGGTGCATATGATTTCAATTTCACTTCTTTATTATGCACCCAGTACCCATCCCGTGGGCGGGGTGTAAAGAGTTACAGAGGCACATAATCGGTTGCGGAACTGAAAGCAATAGTTTGGTTTAGCTAAGAAATAACAATCTTATTCACGCTAAGTATTGCTAACATATATCCATATAATATATAATCTATATATATTAATAGTATATATATATATATCATTATATATATATATATTAATATTATATATATTATCTATATGTGTGTGAACAAGCCTGAATGGTCCCCTAGGACTATATGCAAATGAAAAACTCACACCCCAGAAGATGACTCGAACCCATGCTCCCAGGAGCAACGAAAACGGTATGTACAGGGATGCCTTAAACCGCTGAACCATCACGACCGGACAAAGGGAAGAGAAGCCTGAGTATAGAACCACTCCCGCCGGCCCTGGATGGTATCTGGGATAGCAATGTATCAAATAGCTACTATATATATCTATATATATATATATAATATATATGTCTATATAGATATAATATATAGCTATAATATCCACCGAGCACGGTGCACTTGGGCAGGACGGGCAATACGTGCAAATATTGAAGGTGAATACAGTTCGTGCTACCTTGCTTATTCAACACATTTTCAGTGCTGTTATCCTCCTTATTCAACACATTCTAAGTGCCGTTACACTGCTTATTCAACACATTCAACAATTCAGACATAAACGAAGTCAACTTCGATACCGATATTGGATTGAATAATCAATCAAAGTGTATTGATGTTTGGTACCTGAAAGAAGAATCCCTGGTTGAGATGTATATGTGTTTATTAAGGCCTGTCGGCGATCAATTACTCCATCAAAGGAGACAACCCGTTCTCGCACTTGCTTATAGTCAATATTGGCTTATTTAATAAGTGCATATGTGACATACTAATTGATTGTGAATATTTTAGCTTACCTTGAAAAGCTTCAAAGAAAACACCGATCTCACCTAACCTTCTTAGTATGTAAAGATAAGCATCTTATTGCTTCTTAATTACAATTATTACTTAACCTATAGCGTTGATAGGTTAAGTAATAACCGTAAATAAGAAGCAATAAGATGCTTATCTTAACATAATAAGAAGGTTAGGTGAGGTCTGTGTTTTCTATGAAGCTTTTCAAGGTAAGCTAAAATATTCACAATCAATTAGTATGTCACATATGCACTTATTAAATAAGCCAATATTGACTGTAAGTAAGTGCGAGAACGGGTTGAAAGAGAACAAATAATTATCTGGTCCTCCGGAAATTTTCTGGAGGACGAGAAACAAAAGACTGCGTACCGAACTACACCGAGATAGGAATGTTCCTAATGGATATACTATGGGAAAAAGAGCTTAGAGGAGATACTGCACAAGACATGATGAACTACATCACCCAGAAATATAAGGAGGCCGCAGACATGTTTGTCCCAGTCCAAAAGAAATAAAAAACGAAATGGAGATGAGGGGGAACCCATGGTTTAACCAAGGCTGTAAGCTAGGAAGCAACTAAGTACAAGGGCAAAAAATATAGAAACAATAGGATACTAAAGAGCAAAAAAAAATATACCAGAGGGCCAGGAATGAGTACCTCAGGGGTGAGAAGAGAGGCATAAAGACAGTACGAAAATGGCAGAGCAAATTAAAGCGAAGATGCAACCCAAATTGCAGCACTTCCACATCAGAAGGAAAACATGAGTGAAGAAACAGGTAAGTAACCTGAGGATGGGGCAGACAGGTTAAAAAAAAATGACAAGGAGGCGTGTAAGGAACTGGAAACGCTATTCCAGGAGATCTTTACAATAGAGTAAGAAATTCCTGAACTAAGAGATATCTTAACTAGCACCACTATAATAATTTGAGATTACCAGGTTATAAAGCATTTGCTTGAAATGGATGTAGCAAATGCTGTAGGTCCAAATGGAATCTCACCATGGATACTAAAAGAGAGGGCAGAAACACTGTGCCAGTCAATCCCAATGGCCTCTTAGAAGTCACTGGTAACAGCAGAACTGCCAAAAAAATGAAAGGCTATTGAAATAAAGATATACAAGAAAGGAGACAGATGGGAAGCACTGAACTACAGGCCAGTGTTCCCTAACTTGCATACCATGTAAAGGAGAAGATTGTGAGGAAAACTAGTGGAACATCTGGAGAGAAAAAAGTTTGTAATACGTCACCGGCTTGGATTTAGGGATGGCAAATCTTGCATTGCGAGTTTAATACAATTCCATGACCAGGCAACAAAAATTAAGCAAGAAAGAAAAGTGTGGGCAGACTCAATATTTTTTGAGCGTCAAAAAGCCTTTGACACATTACCGCATAAGAGTCTAGTGCCTAAGTTGGAGATACAGACAGGAATACTAGGAAGGTACTCCAATAATTAAAGGAGTACCTAAGCAACAGAAGACAGCAAGTCACTGTGAGGGATGAGGTCTATGAGTAACGAGACGTTTCTAATGGAGTCCCACTGTGTTCAGTTTTGGACCTATACTGTTTTTTTATATTTTTTATTATTTTTATTTATTTATATATACAAGAGTTCTTACATTCTTGTACAGCCATTAGCACGTTGTAGCGTTTCGGGCAAGTCCTTAATCTTATGTTCGCTGGAATACGACTCCCGCCAAATCGTTTAACAACCAGGTACCCATTTTACTGTTGGGATAAACAGAGGCTACAGTTAAGGATTTGCACCCAGTAAATCCTCCCCCGGCCAGGATACGAACCCAGGACTCAGCGCTCGCGAAACGCCAGGCGAGCGTCTTACCACTACACCACGGGGACTGCAAGTCTATAGACACTAACAAACCTACAAGTCACTGGGACACCCCCAAACAAGTCCCTTAGGACTGGCAGAGTCAACACTCACTGAAAAGTTTAAGAGTCCCAATTGGCCTGTCAAAAAAAGACTCAAGTTCCCACATGGACAAATACATAATGTCACTTTGAACCACGAAACTGAACAAATCAATTTAAAGCAGTTACAATGATATCATAATAACAAAGATTCACAATAAATACTATCGTACCTTAGACTACATGAATTGTATATACTTTTATCTTAGCTCATCAGCGGTCAGTACAGTACAACGGAACCCTTCCATGACCCCAGACCAGTGTGAACACCACTCAGGTCATCTTGAGTATTACCAAAAGCTATTAACAGTTTTACCCCTCTCAGAGTATTCTTTACAATAACTAAAATATAACTTTGTGTACAACTCACGTTACTTGAACATACACAGATGTTCATTAAGTATATTAATAACAAACCATAATAATAATCCATTAAACACCTGCATTAAACAACCACCTGGGTTGGTCGCCCTGAATGATGACTGACACACACATTCACACACACTCGCTCTCACACTCTCTCTCACTCGGCTGGTCAGCGCTCTCACACGTCACTCAACAAGCAGTTAGCTGGGTAACCAGGTACCGAAAACGTATCAAGAACACATTGAAACATTTAATAGTCCGCTGTATATACGGATACGTAGTATTCACAGATAAAGTGAATAAAAATGTATATGGTCACATAATATATTTATAAGATGCATTATTTGTACAATTTATCAATAAAGTTAGGACACAGTGTGTATAATATGATCTAGTATTCACAGGATCATAACATAACATAAACAATACAACGAAAGGATATACTTTTAACTGGAAACACTGATGAGTGACTGAGATGTCTGAAACAACTTGTTCAGTCTAAGAATTGTAAATGAGTAGAACGGACTAGATGGGGACGTTGTCGAAGTCAGTCCAGTTCATTATTTTATATGTAAATATGACAAGAAAATGAGGGATGTGAATCACTGCTTTAAACTAATGATAATCGAAGGGCCGAGCTTAAGGGGACATGGTGAACTCTGCAAGCACAACCAGGTGAGTAAAACCTGCCAAGTACACACACACACACACACACACACACACACACACACACACACACACACACACACACACACACACACACACACACACACACACACACACACACACACACACACACGGGAATTAAACCTCACTTCGCTGGAAGACAGAAGAGTTAGGGGGGACATGATCACCACATTCAAGATTCTGAAGGGAATTGATAGGGTAGATATAGACAGGCTATTTAACACAAGGGGCACACGCACTAGGGGACACAGGTGGAAACTGAGTGCCCAAATGAGCCACGGAGATATTAGAAAGAACTTTTTTAGTCAGAGTGGTTGACAAATGGAATGCATTAGGAAGCGATGTGGTGGAGGCTGACTCCATACACAGTTTCAAGTGTAGATATGATGGAGCCCAGTAGGCTCAAGAATCTGTACACCAGTTGATTGACAGATGAGAGGCGGGACCAAAGAGGCAGATCTCAACCCCTGCAAGAACAACTAGGTAAGTAAAACTAGGTAGGTACACGCACACACACACACACTCACTTGTGATGAGAAACTACTAAATACTGAGGTAACAGCAGAGGAAGTAAGAATACAGCTAGCATTACTGGATGTAACTATAGTGAATGGTCCAGATAGAATATCACCATGGATGTTAAAAGAAGCAGCACAGGTCCTCAGCATACCTCTAGCACTAATCTATAATGAGTCATTTACACAACGGGAATTGCCAAACTGCTGGAAGAAGGCAAATGTGGTACCAATCTTCAAGAAAAAAGATTGAGAAGAGGCCCTTAACTACAGACCAGTGTCGTTCACAAACATTCCTTGCAAAGTACTTGAAAGAATGATAAGGGTATGACTAATTTCACACCTAGAATGTTTTAAGTAAACAACAACACAGGTTTAGTGAAGAGACATCATGCCTGACGAACTTCCTGAAGTTTTACGATAAGGTAACGAAAATAAAGCAAGACAGAAACAGATGTCAGTTAGCCGGGAAACCGAACGTTTCCATTCCCAGAGCACCACTGATACCCATCCAGGTGCCTGAGGAACCGTTCCACAAGCTTATTATCGACTGTGTTGGTCCTTTGCCTCGGACCAGTGCAGGCAATGCATATATCTTAACCATCCTGTGTCCTACCACCAGATTTCCGATAGCAGTTCCAGTGAAAAATATTACGGCTGCTACAGTGGTGAAGAATCTACTGAAAATCTTCACCCAGTATGAATTTCCGAGGGAGATTCAGAGTGACTGTGGCACCAACTTCACCAGTGATCTCTTCAAACGGACTCTGGAGGAGTTCAACATCAAACAGGTACTGTCCAGCCCCTATCATCCTGCTTCACAGGGTTCTCTCGAGCGTAGTCATCAAACCATCAAGGCACTCTTAAAAAAGTTTTGTAATGAGACCTCAAAGGATTGGGATAGGCAAATTGATCTCATCATGTGTATTTTCAGAAGTCTTCCCAACGAGTCACAAGGAGTATCTCCTTATGAGATGCTCTACAGACGTAAGTGCCGTACACCTCTCAAGGCTTTCAAGGAATCTCTACGTGATGCCACCTTCAGTGAGCATCAGAATGTGCCCCAGTATCTTCAAAATCTCCGACACATTCTAGAGAGGGTCCATTCCTTTGCCAGCAACAACCTACAGAAAGCCCAGGAGAGGATGAAGACTCGTTACGACCAGGACTGTAAAGTAAGGAAGTTTAAACCAGGAGACTTAGTGCTTGCCTATTTCCCTATCCCAGGTTCTCCTTTACAGAACAGGTTCTCAGGACCCTACCGTGTTAAGGAGTGCCGGAACAACTTCAACTACGTTCTCGAGACCCCCGATAGGCGGGGGAAGACCCAGCTGTGCCACATCAATTTACTCAAGCCCTACCATGGGGTTCCTCCCACTGTGTTAACCAATTTCACCTCATTTACAGGTCCATACAGCCACAGTGAGACCTTCCCTGCTGCTCCTTCCGAAAGCACTGACACTGAGACAGCGTTTTCTAATTCGGAAATCCTTACTGACCTTCACCATCTTCTTCAACACCATAATTGTGCTCCTTTATCATATTCTAATACTTCTCTCGCCTCGCCAGATATCATCAAGTCTCCCATCCTCCATAGCGACGCCAGTGGTACCGGCAACGTGGGTGACCTGGTACAACGAGGCGACGAGACTCTACATACCAACTACCATAAACGACACCACTAGCAACAAGGAGCTACTCGTCGTCCTGAACAGGCAACACTTTGCTCCATACCAGCAAAGTACTCAGTCCACCACCATCTACATGGACCACAACCATCTTCATTTCCTACAGACAACCCAACTCAACCATCGACTATTTCTATAATGGGCTGGCCAAATACATCATTTCAGCCTGGAGATTGCTACACCCAGAAGTCTGACTACATCATATCAGACGCTCTCTCCAGCATCAATGAGGTAGAGGCAGCTCCACCTCCCACTCTACCTCCCGCGAACATGACTCAACCGGAACACCAGGCATCATGGGAGAGTTGTGACGATAATCTCTTCCCAGAGATTGAGCCTGATATTACCTTACTTCATCACGTTCTCAACAATATGCAAGATACGTTTTGTAGTGGCTTAACGTATATATATCAAGACAGCCACACGCACCTGCAACTCCCTCCTCCCCCCTCTCCAGCACCTGCTGCACACCTGGTCGACTTGCCAACTGCTGCTCCCAGCAAACTAGCGACTTGCGGCCGTCCTGCGTTCTCATTGGCCGCCAACCTACACACCACTCCCGTTCCACGCCAATCACAATCATCGCCAGTCATTGTTGGAGTCCCTTGCAGTTCTGCCAGCCAGAATATATCTCGTGCTCCTGCTGTGAACACCTAATTTGACCCACCTCGTGTGATCAAATAAGAGATTTATAGCTAGCGCATATATTCCCAGCACCAGTTAACTTTGTTAACGTAACCAGTTCCCCCCCTTTTCAATTTGTTCTATACTTTTATGTATTTTTCTTTTACATTATTTTAAATACCAAGATATCGTCTTTATTTTATTTTGTTTTCTAGATTAAGTAAAATACTTTTACAAAAATGTCTTTTTTATATTTTGTGTTTTCGTGTATCTTGCCTTACCACAGATTATCAGACAAGCAGTCACTCTTTTTTTTTCTTTTTTTTATATAAATTAAATGTATGTGGCCCAGCATTGACACCTGCTATTTGGAAGACTGCCGACCACCATTTCCAACACGTTACCGTCACAATATATATAAAGGTTTGTGAGGGTACCACCTCTGGTGCCAATGTGGGGACCCATAGCCTCGGAGAAGAAAATAAAAAGTATTCAGAGGAGACCTTGTGGTTTCTCACTGAACACCAATATTATCTTCTCCTACCACCCCCAATTTTTGTATGTACACATATATATTTGTTTTATTTTAACTTTGTTACAAAAAATGAGTTACATATAGGGTACAAAGATGGTTATCATAGGTTGTCGAGTTCCTCCAGCTCCTCAGATGGCGGGCAGGAACCCTGAATGCAGTGCGCATTTCCCCTCTGTATCGCCACGCTGAGGCGCTGGAAGAGAAAGCTGGCAGCTCTAGGGTCCCTTGTTGTTTCAATGAGCCTAGGACCCAGTTCCTTCAAAAAAACTGGTAGCACTTTTACCCCAGGCGCCGAGTGTCTCAGAAGCAATGGGGACAAAATTGTAATGGTGATCCAGTTCTCTGTACTTACGGGATTTGGCTGCTTCCCTGTGAGTGGCAGCGCCACCTGGTTGTGCAACACTGAGGTCAGTGTAGGTGTTAGTCAGGGTTGATACGCACGTGTAGTCCCATATCAACTGCTTGCCATTCTTCCAAGGGTTCACTGTGATACCATCCGGGCGACCAATAAGAGCATCAGAGTTACGGGGCGTTAGGTAACGGGGCGCTCTTTCAGCTGGGCATCCAGCTGTGGTGAGGCTCCTCTTGATGATGGCGTAATCTCAAACTCTTCCAGTGGTTCCTGGTTAGCTATTCCCTCTCTTATCTCTGGGATTTCTCCTTGCTCTAAGGTGAAGACCTCTTTAATTAAAGGGGGTTAATCACCGAAAAAAATCGGAAAAAATCGTAATATTTTGAAATATTTATCAAAATACTACGTAGTTCTGGCAACACTCTGGTGCAATCAGAATGCTTTTACGATATAAATTGACGTATTTATGGCACATTTCCATGCGTAATTGTGCAGAATACGGTGCCCCGCAGCTGTGACGCGCCAAAGGTATTCCGTCGTACGTTCTAAACGTCAATTTTTTCGTAATAATGTCGTAAATAACTCTGTATGTATGAAGAGTAAATATATACTCATTGGCAACTCTTTTATCCCTCGTGGGGTTGAGCAGGCCACAAGTCCTCAGTTACCTTGTGTGTCTTGTTGAATGCAGACGCTTTGTCGATGCGCGCTCCATTCTCGCTCTTGGAATAGCGCATTCTTGCGTCTACTGCACAATGACATATATAGATGAGGCGTTAGAAGATAAGAGCAGCAAATCTGGCACTAGGTCCCCGTTTTTATCAGTAAAAGAAAGCCGCTTTAGCGTGGAGAAGAGTGACAGATGGTGGTGAGGTGTGAGGCGCGACACTGACACCACCTCAACCTCCCTCAACCTTCCTCAACCTCCCTCAACCTTCCTCAACCTTTCTCACACACCTTCCTAGACCTCCCTCCCTCCAACAAGCCAAGCCAAGCCAGGCAGGCCAAGCCAAGGCTTTTGAGGAAGGTGATCCAGCAATCATGCAGGTGCCAGTGAGTGCCCATTGCAGTGCCACCTTGAGGACCCACAATTCGGACCAATTATAATAGGTTAGTATGTTTTAGTGTTATAATTGGATATTTTGTAATAAATAATTGTAATATATATGTGCAGGTATATATATATATATATATATATATATATATATATATATATATATATATATATATATATATATATATATATATATATATATATGTGAGAAAGCTGCATGAACGCGCAAGCCATATATCACTTAGAACTCTTTGACCCGGCCAGGATTCGAACCCATGCCGTCCAGGATCACCCCTAAACGTACACAGTACCGTGACCACCGCACCAATGATCGTCATTGGTTTGACGATCATTGGTGCGGTGGTCACGGTACTGTGTACGTTTAGGGGTGATCCTGGACGGCATGGGTTCGAATCCTGGCCGGGTCAAAGAGTTCTAAGTGATATATATATATATATATATATATATATATATATATTAGTATATTTTGGTAGCAGTCTTTCCTGTAGACATATGTTATTAAATATGACCGAAAAAGTAAGATTAATAATTCTAACACGAATTTTCTCAATTTTCCTTATGTTTGTTTTTACTGATGACGGTAAATTAAAAATCAATTCTCCAAAATTCATTCTTTATTTCTTAGTCTGACGCGACACTTGAGCGCGTTTCGTAAAACTTATTACATTTTCAAAGACTTTAGTTACACACACACAGAACAACTATAACTGAACAGAGTTTAAATACCTGCATTTGGGTGAGGTGACATGTTACAATGGTTTGGGGTGAGGTGAGAACAAACACAGAACACGAAACAATGGGTATAAGGGAAGAATAGATCTGTAACTGCAGAAGGCCTATTGGCCCGTATTTCTTGATGTTTCTATATTGGAGCGGAGTCTTGAAGTGGGTAGAATATAGTAGTGCGTTAATTGGCTGTTGATTGCTGGTGTTGACTTCTTGATGTGTAGTGCCTCGCAGATGTCAAGCCGCCTGTTGTCGCTGTATCTATCAATGATTTCTGTGTTGTTTGTTAAGATTTCTCTGGTGATGGTTTGGTTGTGGGAAGAGATTATATGTTCCTTGATAGAGCCCTGTTGCTTATGCATCGTTAATCGCCTGGAAAGAGATGTTGTTGTCTTGCCTATATATTGAGTTCTTTGGGGCTTACAGTCCCCAAGTGGGCATTTGAAGGCATAGACGACATTGGTCTCTTTCAAAGCGTTCTGCTTTGTGTCTGGAGAGTTTCTCATGAGTAGGTTGGCAGTTTTCTTGGTTTTATAGTAAATCGTCAATTGTATCTTCTGATTTTTGTCTGTAGGGATAACGTTTCTATTAACAATATCTTTCAGGACCCTTTCCTCCGTTTTATGAGCTGTGGAGAAGAAGTTCCTGTAAAATAGTCTAATAGGGGGTATAGGTGTTGTGTTAGTTGTATCTTCAGAGGTTGCATGGCGTTTCACTTTCCTTCTTATGATGTCTTCAATGAAACCATTGGAGAAGCCGTTGTTGACTAGGACCTGCCTTACTCTACAGAGTTCTTCGTCGACTTGCTTCCATTCTGAGCTGTGGCTGAGAGCACGGTCGACATAAGCGTTAACAACACTCCTCTTGTACCTATCTGGGCAGTCACTGTTGGCATTTAGGCACATTCCTATGTTTGTTTCCTTAGTGTAGACTGTAGTGTGGAAACCTCCGCTCCTTCCATGACTGTTACATCTAGAAAGGGCAGCTTCCCATCCTTCTCCATCTCGTAAGTGAAACGTAACACAGAATTCTGCTCAAACGCTTCTTTCAGCTCCTGCAGATGTCTGACATCAGGTACCTGTGTAAAAATGTCGTCAACATACCTGCAGTATATGGCCGGTTTCAAGTTCAAGTCGACTAAGACTTTTTCCTCAATAGTACCCATGTAGAAGTTTGCAAACAGGACGCCTAGGAATTTGTTGACTTACTGCGGGGAACACGGGCTACAGGGATAAGAGCATCGTTGGACGTAGAATCACTGTTCACCAACGTACCTGTGGATGAAACAATCGGGATGATAATGGACCGAGTGTATCGAGACCCGGCCTGTACTCCCCTTGACATGCCAGAAAATATCCTGAGGAAACTACTCCAAGCTTGTACTAAGGAGGCACCCTTCTTGAGCCCGGATGGGCACATGTATAAGCAAGTAGATGGGGTCGCTATGGGTTCTCCCCTAGGCGTCCTGTTTGCAAACTTCTACATGGGTACTATTGAGGAAAAAGTCTTAGTCGACTTGAACTTGAAACCGGCCATATACTGCAGGTATGTTGACGACATTTTTACACAGGTACCTGATGTCAGACATCTGCAGGAGCTGAAAGAAGCGTTTGAGCAGAATTCTGTGTTACGTTTCACTTACGAGATGGAGAAGGATGGGAAGCTGCCCTTTCTAGATGTAACAGTCATGGAAAGGAGCGGAGGTTTCCACACTACAGTCTACACTAAGGAAACAAACATAGGAATGTGCCTAAATGCCAACAGTGACTGCCCAGATAGGTACAAGAAGAGTGTTGTTAACGCTTATGTTTGACCGTGCTCTCAGCCACAGCTCAGAATGGA
>WNGS01071580.1:14958-26389 GCA_020271785.1 Procambarus virginalis | reverse complement strand
TCGTGACAAATTCAAACAATGGGAAAATAGGCCGTGAGTCTGTGACGTCACAGGGTAGCAGGTGGCGCCCGTCACGGTCAGTGAGCAACTAAAACCATCTCCCTCCCACCCCCCACCCACCCACCCACCACCACGGGCCGGCACGACGCTTGGCTGACCGCTTCCTCACCCGAACTTGGTTCGTGTAGGGTAACCCCAACTCCGGCCGGCTGAAGCTTGGCGGACTACTTCCTACCCGAACATAGTTCGTGTAGCATGACTCCCCAACACCAATCGGGAAACTGGAATTCGGATAACTAAAGTTCGGGAACCAAGTGGTGCTCTGTACCTGTTTACTGCTAGGTAACAGGGGCATTGGGGTGAAAGAAACATTTTGCCCATTTGTCTCCGCCTCCACCGAGGATCGAACCCGGAACCTTAGGACTATGAATCCGAAGCGCTGTCCATCCAGCTGTCAGGCGCCCTGATTGATTCACAGAGAAGACTGGAGTGTTCATCCGTGACTTTGTTTTACATATCAGCACAATCAAGGAACATCCGTGCACTATGTCGACTCCAAATGCACGCAATGTGTCAGTGAAAGCATCTACAAGCGGGTCACGTAAAAGAAGAGGTCAGTGATGACATTAAAAGAAAGTTGAAATAATTAAGAAGGTGGAGAGTGGTGTCCCGAGAAGTGTCGTGTGCGCTGAGTATGGCATTAGTAAAAGTACTGTTTTTGACTTCTTAAGGCTAAACCTATCATTCTTGACTATTTCTCTAGAAGTAAAAGTGATAAAGCAATACGAAATAGAAAAATAGTAAGTAAAGCAAAGGTGGAGAGTGTTGATAACGCAGTGTGGGAGTGGTACAAACAGAGACGTGAGGTGACGAAGAAGCCAGTGGCAGGCAGGCTGGCAGGATGTTCCTGCAGGCTGGCAGGCAGGTGGCAGGCAAGCTGGCAGGCAAGCGAGCAGGCTGGCAGGCAGGCAAGCTGGCTGGCAGGCGGCGCAGGCAAGCTGGCAGGCAAGCGAGCAGGCTGGCAGGCAGGCAAGCTGGCTGGCAGGCAGGCTGGCAGGCAAGCGAGCAGGCTGGCAGGCAGGCAGCTGGCAGGCAGGCTGGCAGGCAGGCAAGCAGCTGGCAGGCAAGCTGGCAGGCAGGCTGGCAGGATGTTCCTGCAGCTGGCAGAAAACATCCAGAGGATGTTTGCCAGACGTCTTAATAATCAGCTAGGAACAATTAAGGACGTTTATAAAGCGGATCAGGACTTCATTATTGGTGAGTACAAACAAAATACGATCGCATTTACGCTATGAACCTGTCGATTTTTTCCCTAGAGTTTTTTTCGTAAATTTTCGGGAAAAATTTCTTTTTACATTCTAGTTTATTTTTTCCCTCTATTTCTCGTATACGAACTTACATGTTAACCGACGGGTCTCGTCCAAGGGGTTCGGAAACCAAGTGGTGCTCTGTACCTGAGAGTTAGACAGCTGCTACAGGCTGCTTCCTGGGGGTGGAGGCCTGGTCGAGGACATGGCGTGGGGACACTAAGCCCCGAAATCATCTCAAGATAACCTCAAGAAGAATCATTTGCAGAGTTGTTTAACATTTTGAAGTTTCACTCTTTGTTGCTACCCTCCAATTATCTGTAAATCTTAGCCGACTTTCTGGATACTTCCTGGTGAGGTGGCCAACTGTCACTCACTTTCTGCATTTCTGTGAGGGGCATGCCAGGTTTTGGCTTGGTGATGGTAGACTAAATGGAACTCCATATCTGATGTGACCCGCTGCATGAAGCAGTATTGGTGAGACGCCTCAGGGAGCCACTAGGGGCTCCACAGAAAATGCATAACTCTTTTTCTATGCTATCTAAATATAAAACGTACCTTAGTTTATACCTGGTTGATACCTGGTTGATGGGGTTCTGGGAGTTCTTCTACTCCCCAAGCCCGGCCCGAGGCCAGGCTTGACTTGTGAGAGTTTGGTCCACTAGGCTGTTGCTTGGAGCGGCCCGCAGGCCCACATACCCACCACAGCCCGGCTGGTCCGGAACTCCTTGGAGGAATAAATTTTCCTCTTGAAGATGTCCACGGTTGTTCCGGCAATATTTCTTATGCTTGCTGGGAGGACGTTGAACAACCGCGGACCTCTGATGTTTATACAGTGTTCTCTGATTGTGCCTATGGCACCCTGCTCTTCACTGGTTCTATTCTGCATTTTCTTCCATATCGTTCACTCCAGTACGTTGTTATTTTACTGTGTAGATTTGGGACCTGGCCCTCCAGTATCTTCCAGGTGTATATTATTTGATATCTCTCTCTTCTTTCTAGTGAGTACATTTGGAGAGCTTTGAGACGATCCCAATAATTTAGGTGCTTTATCGCGTCTATGCGTGCCGTATATGTTCTCTGTATTCCCTCTATTTCAGCAATCTCTCCTGCTCTGAAGGGGGAAGTGAGTACTGAACAGTACTCAAGACGGGACAACACAAGTGACTTGAAGAGTACAACCATTGTGATGGGATCCCTGGATTTGAAAGTTCTCGTAATCCATCCTCATCATTTTTCTGGCTGTCGCAATATTTGCTTGGTTATGCTCCTAAACGTTAGGTCGTCAGACAATTATTCCCAAATCCTTTACATGCTGTTTTCCTACTATGGGCACATTTGATTGTGTTTTGTACCCTGTATTATGTTTAAGGTCCTCATTTTTACCGTACCTGAGTACCTGGAATTTATCACTGTTAAACATCATGTTATTTTCTGATGCCCAGTCGAAAACTTTATTAATATCAGCTTGAAGTTTTTCAATGTCTTCAGCCGAGGTAATTTTCATACTGATTTTTGTGTCATCTGCAAAGGATGATACGAAGCTGTGACTTGTATTTTTGTCTATATCTGATATGAGAATAAGGAAAAGCAGCGGTGCAAGGACTGTACCCTGAGGTACAGAGCTTTTAACTGCACTTGGACTAGATTTTATATGGTTGACCGTTACTCGCTGAGTCCTGTTTGACAGAAAACTGAGTATCCAGCGTCCTACTTTACCGGTTATTCCCATTGACTTCATTTTGTGTGCTATCACGCCATGGTCACATTTATCGAAAGCCTTTGCGAAGTCCGTGTATATCACATCAGCATTCTGTTTTTCTTCTAATGCCTCAGTGACTTTATCGTAGTGCTCAAGTAGCTGTGAGAGGCACGATCTTCCCGCTCGAAATCCATGTTGGCCTGGGTTGTGAAGGTCATTGGTCTCCATGAAATTGGTGACCTGACTCCTAATCACTCTCTCAAATACTTTTATTATGTGCGATGTTAGTGCAACTGGTCTATAATTCTTTGCCAATGCTTTGCCCTCCCTTGTGTAGAGGGGCTATGTCTGCTACTTTAAGTGCATCTGGTATCTCCCCGTGTCCAAGCTCTTCCTCCACACTATACTGAGTGCCTGTGCTACCGGCACTTTGCATTTCTTTATAAATATATTGAATTCCATGAGTCTGGACCTGGGGCCGAGTGCATGGGCATGTTTTCAATTTCTCTTTCAAAATTTAGTGCGCTCGTGTTGATATCAGTTATATTTACAGGGTTTGGATATCCCGCATAAAGAAATTGTCTGGATCTTCTACTTTCATGTTGTTTATTGAGTGCTAAACATGTCCTCATACTGCTTTTTTAGGATTTCACTAATTTCTTTGTCATCCTCCGTTTATGAACCTTCACTTGTACGAATAGGTCCATACTGGCAGTGGTTTTTGCTTAACAATATTTTATCTTAACAATATTTATCAACAAACTCTATTTACCTCTGGTACTTGTTGCAATGACTTTCTGTGAGTGAGGCTGGCTGTGTTGGTGCTGTGCCAGTAGTGAAGAACTGGACGTTACCATTGGTTAGCACTCACAACAGTCACACACCCATGAGAATTCTCTCCTAAGGGAGTACTGGAGACGCCAGCATCAGAGTCGGCAGCAGTTACTTCCAATTCCACCATGCCTTCATCGTCAAGGCACATCTCGGAATCTGAAGAAACAAGATGCAAACATTTAACCACTGCACTGCACACTGATTTTGGCAAAGACTTCATAGTGCAATTGTCAAGGACATATTTTGTTGTTTTTATAAAAGTTCTGGTAAAGTTAATGGTAAAGTTAATGTCAAAATGTTCCAAACTCAACCATTTTTCATTTCAAAACACAGAGTGATGAAACATTAAAAAACATTCAAATATAGCCTAATTAAAAAACCAGGTTGAATGTAATGAAATGCCATTTTCTGGGTGAGACCGGAGACTCCCCAGAGCTATCTGGGTGATATGAAAGTATTAGACCTGGCATCAGTCAAAGCGAATGGAGTTCTTAGGCCTACTGGAGACCACGAGCCAGAACCTGGCCCCCTCAGAGAGACACGAGGAGCAATGGCCTATAGAAACCCCCCGTGTGGTTGGAAGCATCTATGTCTGCCATCGACCGGGTCAGGCACACAGAAACATAGGTGCCCCAAAACAACCCCTATTCTGGTTAAAATATTGCTATGAAAGCTGAACTAATGGACAGAAACTCCCCAAATGAAAATGAGCAAACAGGCATGATGTCACACGTTATCGCGTCGCTGTCTGCGCAACCCCCACTCCACGGGAGGGGGAAGGGGGAGCCCCAGACCACTGCGCTGGCTATTCACCGTGCAGTTATGAGGATGGATGTCAAAACCATGAAAAAAATGCTGACCAGAGGAAGGGAGGTTGATTGATTGATGAAGATTAAGCCACCCAAAAGGTGGCACGGGCATGAATAGCCCGTAAGTGGTGGCCCTTGAGCCCTTACCAGTATCAAGAGCTGATATGTACTGGAGATCTGTGGAGGTGCGGCTGCACTCTGCATGACGGGAGATGTCTCCCGTTCAATGTGTCCAATTGATTGGCAATTGATGGAAGATTAAGCCACCAAAAGTGGCACGGGTACGAATAGCCCATAAGTCGTGGCTCTTTTGAGCCATTACCAGTATCAATAGATGATACTGGAGATCTGTGGAGGTGCGGCTGCACCCTGCGTGACGGGAGATGTCCCGTGAGGAAGGGAGGGTTGCCAGGGAGCCTCCAGGTCTCACCCAGAAAATGGTGTTTCTTTACATTCATTGCTGACTTTCTGGAGGGAGCCCTGTCAGCTCCCCGGAGCTACATACCTGAAGACAAAACAAGAGGGACTTACCCGGGAGGTGGGTGGCACTCGCTCCTCAACCCAAAGTCGAGACAACTGGCTGCAACTGCCGACCCAAAACAACACAGGCCCGACTAAGCCCAGGAACATTGACAAGGTAGGCGAATGGCCAGGACCCTGTTCAACCTCCAAAAAACCGCTCCCGAATGTCAAGCCAAGACATGTTACCGAAAACGGCAGCCAATGCAGCAAACTTCCGAACATAGTTGGAACAAGGAGAGACCACAGGCTTACTAGACCGAATAGCCTGCTATGACCCGAGACACCCGAACCCTGGAACGGGAAGCAGGGAAACCGGGCAAACCAAAGTGCATCCCCAGCCACGGAGGCCGCGGCACGCAGGAATGGTGGAGCCGTGACCGGACGCAACACATAATGCACCCCAGGTTGAACCAACCAAGCATCAACAACCCAAGGACCCTACGAAAAGCAGCAGTCTCATTCTTCGCCAGAAAAAAGAAGGAGACCGCTGCAAATGAACAAACTACCACAAGGACCGAAAGAGCAGAAAACCCTGCACAGAAGGAGAGCATGAAGCTCCCCAATCTGACCCCTAGAGGCCAATGCCAACAAGAAAAGAGCCTTGGAGAAACAATCCTGAACCGAAAGGACCACCACAAACGAGGAGAAGAAAGAAGGAGAGTACCCGATCCAAGGGCCATGATGGCTCAGGCGGTGCATGAGAAGGCCAAGGGTGAAACAATGCCGAGACAGCTTGCGGAACAGCGCCAAAGTAACATCAATGCCAAATCCAAGCTGCAGCGGCTTAGCCAGTGCCACACATTATTAGGCGACAGTATTCGGCATAAGATGACAGTCCTGAAACAACACGAGAGAAAGGACAAGACAACCTGAACAGAGACCGAAATAAAACCGGCGAAAGGACAAGAAATAACGGAAGGACCACCAGGAAACTCATACTGCCGCCGAGACACAGCACACAGGTGGGACAACAATGACGAAGCCACCTGCTCACCATATAAGTGGTAATAGGTTCGAGTCAGAGAGACCATACGCGAAGACTCGAGGAGAAGATCAAACCAGCCTCATAATGGACCAGTCCAATCTGCTGGAAGAGGCGGAGCTGTGGAAAGACCCCTTGGATCGAACACGAGCAAGCAGCGCTGAAGCCAAGGCAGGGTCAGCCACCAAGGAGCCAAGAGGACTACTCTCCTTTGATAAGTCTCCAAGCAAACTAGGCCAGGAGCAAATGCTGAACTGGGGGGGTAGGGGAAAGTACAGGTAACCCACCTCACCAGTCCTGCCGCAAGGCATAACCTCGATGGCCCACAGTTTGGGAAGGGCTCCACGTATACCGGAAGACGCTTGACATGCCGACACGAAGAGTTCCACTTCCAGAGCCCATACGGGGCAGAGCCAACTGAAGGGTCTGCGTCGAGTCCATTCCATGGATGGGGGATGAACCGAGACAAGCAGTCCGCCAGGAAGTTGGACACCATCAGAACGTGAACGGCCAGGAGAGTCAAACCCTGAGAACTCAGCAGACGAGTCACCCGAAGCGACCAGCCCAAAGAGCCAAGGACGCATCAAACGCCTCGGTTCAGGCAATGAACCACCGAGGGAGCAGTCTAATTGAACCCAGATCGTTGATCCGCGAGCGACCGAACCCTCGGAAGCTACTCCCATAGCGCCGCAAACTCGCGCACAGCTCTGTGGGACCAACGAAGGACGGACCCCACGCCCCTGGCCAGCTTGGCGAGTACTGGTCACAAAGCCCCAGCCAAGATACGACTCATCTTGAACACATCCATGAACACATCAAACAAGGGCTCAGGGAAGTGCCAAGGCATGAAACCGAAAAAACTCGAAGAGGAAGCCGACGATGCAGCAGCCGATGAGTGAAACGGGAGCCCCCAGAAACACCCGAAGGCAAAACCACGGCCACAGCAACGACGCTGCAGGGAGAGACAAGGAAGCGGTTCAAGAGTCTCACACAAGTCAACTGGAAGTCCATTCCAGTTGAGGAGGCGGGACCAAAGAGCCAAAGCTCAACCCCGCAAAACACACCCACTAGGTGAGTACACAAGGCCCAGCTAAGTCTGAACCTGAGAAGAAACCAGATGGAACTTTCCCCAGTCCACCAAGAACTCGAACTTGGCGAGCTGGGAAAGAACCAAACCCCTGGTGAGACACACACAGACCGGCTGGGAGCCCACACCAGCCAGTCTTAGAGGAAGACCAGAACCCGAACCCCTAACAGATGCAAGTGAGTTAACGCGACTCAGATAAGGGGTTTGAACACATGAGGTGCCAGATTCAAGCTGGAGGCAATGAAAGTGGCAAGCTTGAACCCCACCATGACAAAACTGAGCCAGTCCCTGAACCCTGGATGAATCAGGATGTGCCAATATGCATCCCGGAGGTCTAGACACACCATCCAAGCATCCGGCTCCAAAAGAAGCCAGACGGGAACAGAGTGGTCATTCGAAAGGAAGGGCAAAAGACCTAGGGGTTCAGACGGGACAAGTCCAGAATGAACCTCAGATCCACACAGTCCGTTTCTGAACTGGAACAGGCAGGAAACCCACCTGAGGGACGGGGTCATTTCGATCATGCCCAAAAGCACTATTCCAGGATGACCCGACAGAGCCTAGGGAAAGAGGCCTGCCCTGCGAACCCCGAACCCCACGAAGGAGGAGGAGCAACCCAACGCTACCGCAGGCCTGGTTACTGGTTGATACCTGGTTGATGGGGTTCTGGGAGTTCTTCTACTCCCCAAGCCCGGCCGAGGCCAGGCTCGACTTGTGAGAGTTTGATCCACCAGGCTGTTGCTTGGAGCGGCCCGCAGAGCCACATACCCACACAGCCCGGCTGATCCGGGACTTCTCTTAGGAAACAGTCCAGTTTCTCTTGAAGATGTCCACGGTTGTTCCGGCAATATTTCTTATAGTCGCTGGGAGGACGTTGAACAACCGCGGACCTCTGATGTTTATACAGTGTTCTCTGATTGTGCCTATGGCACCTCTGCTCTTCACTGGTTCAATCTTGCATTTTCTTCCATATCGTTCACTCCAGTACGTTGTTATTTTACTGTGTAGATTTGGGACCTGGCCCTCCAGTATTTTCCACGTGTATATTATTTGGTATCTCTCTCGTCTCCTTTCTAGAGAGTACATTTGGAGAGCTTTGAGACGATCCAATAATTTAGTGTTTTATCTCGTCTATGCGTGCCGTATATGTTCTCTGTATTCCCTCTATTTCAGCAATCTCTCCTGCTCTGAAGGGGAAGTGAGTACTAAGCAGTACTCGAGACGGGACAACACAAGTGACTTGAAGAGTACAACCATTGTGATGGGATCCCTGGATTTGAAAGTTCTCGTAATCCATCCGATCATTTTTCTGGCTGATGCGATATTTGCTTGGTTATGCCCTAAACGTTAGATCGTCGGGACATCATTATTCCCAAATCCTTGACATGCTGTTTTTCTACTATGGGAAGATTTGATTGTGTTTTGTACCCTGAAATAAACCGGAGGAAATGACCTAAAAAGCTCACAAATCATGGGACTAGGCGTGAGCAAACAGAGCGAGCCACCCCCCATTGCCACGAACCACGAAAGGGCCGGACCCGCATGCGAACCCAAACAAGTGCAGAGCGAGAAGACGCCATCGGTTTTGAAGAAAGTGCCGACTCCAAAGCTGGCACCACTGGTACACCACAACTAGTGGGACCCAAAACCTGACACAACCCCTCCGGGAACGAGGCACCCGGAGAAATAACAAGTCGATATAGGCGCCAGTTATTAGAAGCCGCTTTAAATACAGTACTGCATACTGCAGAATCTGCAAACAGCGACAGACCAAAAGGAGACGAAAATCTAAGAGCCAGGGCCCACGCGGATTCCACAGAATGAATGAGCACAGCCTGCCGGCACGTGAGACGGGAAGCAAAGAACAGGGACACCGCCTCTTATCCCTTAGACCGCGCAATACAAACATACAGTATATGATTTGACAAAAAATAATTTAACATAAGTTTTTAAAACTTGCACAAACACTTTCCAATTTGTTTTGCATAATCAACTAGGCAAATGCTCCAACTTTGTCGATATGATCACAGCATAACTTGAAAAACAAGAGAATCAAAATTAATTTTAAAACTGAATATTGAAAACTTCAATATTCATTATGGCCTGCAATATGAAAGGTAAAATGCAAGGTCTAAGGGTTAAGAATAGGCGCATACAACATCAGCAAGGCAGCCAATGCCCTAACTGCCAAGGCAGGTGCACCAGACACAGGTCCAGTCCTCAGTGCCTCCACATCCTCCTCAAGTCACTCCAAAGACAGCTCGAGCAGTTAAAAGAAATGCAAAACAGAGGTCCAATTGCCCCGGGAACGCAAATCCTCAGCTACCAGGGATACAGTAAGGACTGGAACCTGTACATGGAGCTGCACCTGACCAACATCCTTAGGAAGAACGGGGGCGAAAAACACACACTGAGTGCTCCAACTCGCCCCTAGTAAACCTGAACACCCAGTAGAAGTTTCGCCACTCAAGTGTGTGGGTCAGACAGAACGAATGCCACGCCCCCCCCCCAACGAAAATAAAAGACAGTCTGCTAACCAGGATGACTCCGGTATCTTGTAATGCACCCAATAAGGAAAAGCTGGGAAAAAAGGCACCTGCTGGTCAGACCCCAAAGCCCCAGCCGGAGGACCAGGCTCAAATGCCTCCATCGTCAAACTGGAAGAGGCATTCCCCTGAGACCGCCCGAGTCTCACCACAATCTAGACCCTGCCCTGATTCCGAAACCCTCAGATGGTTGAGAGCCGGCAGCAATGGGGAGGGAGGGGGGGGAGGGGAGGGAGCAGGACAAGCCACAGCAGGGGGGGAAAGATGAGGGGGGGTGTAGACAAAACCAAAGTAAAAGTGACTAACGTCCCCCCAAGTCTGGGTCCCTATAACCAAAGCGGGGCAGCTGTGGGGCATCCATAAAGGCAACCATCCTAGCATGTTGCAGCAACCAAAACCGTGCTTGAAATGCTGATGCTGCCTGCATCCTAGTATCATTATCCGTGGACTGGGTGAATTGGAGAACTAGCAAGGCACACCACTCACAAGACTCCGGGTCAAAAGTGTCACCGACCCAACAGGCAGCATGACGGAGGCAAAACCGGTGAATGTCACCCCCCTGAGACAAGGGGACAGAGCAACCTTCGAATTTGCACAAAGCAAGATGGGACCCAGAAAACGCATCCATTGGACCAGTGAGTGCCAATGGGGTTTCTAGGGCCTTTAGGCTGACTGCTAAGGGAAGCCCAGGCAAGGTGCTGCTAACCGGTTGGCCCAACTACAAAGACATCTATTAAAAGCTGAATCCCTGCGACATGTACAATCCCGGGGACCTAGTGGGGCACCCAGCAGAACAGAACAGAGAAGGTGTACAATAACCAAGGGGCAGAACCCTCCACCAGGCAACAAACAAAAAGAAAAGAAAAACCAGCAAAAGTACAACGTCTCGGCCGTCCGGCGAGGGAGCCGGTCGGCCCGAGCGGACAGCACGCTGGATTTGTGATCCTGTGGTCTGGGTTCGATCCCAGGCGCTGGCGAGAAACATGGGCAGAGTTTCTTTCACCCTATGCCCCTGTACCTAGCTGTAAAAAGGTACCTGGGTGTTAGTCAGCTATCACGGGCTGCTTATTGGGGGTGGAGGCCTGGTCGAGGACCGGGCCGCGGGGACACTAAAAAAAGCCCTGAATCATCTCAAGATAACCTCAAGATAACCTCCAGAAGGAACAGAACCAGGCGCTGTACTCACCTATTTGTGCTTGCGGGGTGAGCTCTGGCTCTTTAGTCCTGCCTCTCAACTGTCAATCAACCGGTGTACAGGTTCCTGAGCCTATTGGGCTCTATCATATTTACACTTGAAACTGTGTATGGAGTCAGCCTCCACCACATCACTGCCTAATGCATTCCATTTGTCAACCACTCTGACACTAAAAAAATTCTTTCTAATATCTCTGTGGCTCATTTGGGCACTCAATTTCCACCTGTGTCCCTTAGTGCATGTGCCCCTTGTGTTAATAGCCTGTCTTTATCTATCCTGTCAATTCCTCTGAGAATCTGTACGTGGTGATCATGTTCCCCCTAACTCTTGTCTTCAAGCGACATGAGGTTTAATTCCCGTAGTCTCTCCTCGTGGGTCATACCTCTCAGCCTGAGTACTAGTCTGGTGGCAAAACTTTGAAACCTTTTCCAGTTTAGTCTTATGCTG
>WNGS01071580.1:0-13958 GCA_020271785.1 Procambarus virginalis | reverse complement strand
ACCCATGAGAATTCTCTCCTAAGGGAGTACGGAGACGCCAGCATCAGAGTCGGCAGCAGTTACTTCCAATTCCACCATGCCTTCATCGTCAAGGCACATCTCGGAATCTGAAGAACACAAGATGCAAACATTAACCACTGCACTGCACACCTGATTTTGGCAAAGACTTCATAGTGCAATTGTCAAGGACATATTTTGTTGTTTTTATAAAAGTTCTGGTAAAGTTATGTAAAATTCCAAAGTTTCCAAACTCAACCATTTTTCATTTCAAAACACAGAGTGATGAAACATTAAAAAACATTCAAATATAGCCTAATTAAAAAACCAGTTTGAATGTAATGAAATGCCATTTTCTGGGTGAAACCCGGAGCATCCCAGAGCTATCTGGGCTGATATGAAAGTATTAGACCTGGCATCAGTCAAAGCGAATGGAGTCTTAGGCCTACTGGAGACCACGAGCCAGAACCTGGCCCCCTCAGAGAGACACGAGGAGCAATGGCCTATAGAAACCCCCCCGTGTGGTTGGAAGCATCTATGTCTGCCATCGACCGGGTCAGGCACAAGAAACATAGGTGCCCCAAAACAAACCCCTATTCTGGTTAAAATATGCTACTGAAAGCTGAACTAATGGACAGAAATCCCCAAATGAAAATGAGCAAACAGGCATGATGTCACGTTATCGCGTCGCTGTCTGCGCAACCCCCACTCCACGGGAGGGGGAAGGGGGAGCCCCAGACCACTGCGCTGGCTATTCACCGTGCAGTTATGAGGATGGATGTCAAAACCATGAAAAAAATGCTGACCAGAGGAAGGGAGGTTGATTGATTGATGAAGATTAAGCCACCCAAAAGGTGGCACGGGCATGAATAGCCCGTAAGTGGTGGCCTTTTGAGCCCTTACCAGTATCAAGAGCTGATACTGTACTGGAGATCTGTGGAGGTGCGGCTGCACTCTGCATGACGGGAAATGTCTCCGTTCAATGTGTCCAATTGATTGGCAATTGATGAAGATTAAGCCACCCAAAAGGTGGCACGGGTACGAATAGCCCATAAGTCGTGGCTCTTTTGAGCCATTACCAGTATCAATAGATTATACTGGAGATCTGTGGAGGTGCGGCTGCACCCTGCGTGATGGGAGATGTCTCCCGTGAGGAAGGGAGGGTTGCCAGGGAGCCTCCAGGTCTCACCCAGAAAATGTGTTTCTTTACATTCATTGCTGACTTTCTGGAGGGAGCCCTGTCAGCTCCCCGGAGCTACATACCTGAAGACAAAACAAGAGGGACTTACCCGGGAGGTGGGTGGCACTCGCTCCTCAACCCAAAGTCGAGACAACTGGCTGCAACTGCCGACCCAAAACAACACAGGCTCGACTAAGCCCAGGAACATTGACAAGGTAGGCGAATGGCCAGGACCCTGTTCAACCTCCAAAAACCCCGCTCCCGAATGTCAAGCCAAGACATGTTACCGAAAACGGCAGCCAATGCAGCAAACTTCCGAACATAGTTGGAACAAGGAGAGACCACAGGCTTACTAGACCGAATAGCCTGCATATGACCCGAGACACCCGAACCCTGGAACAGGGAAGCAGGGAAACCGGGCCAACCCAAAGTGCATCCCCAGCCACGGAGGCCGCGGCACGCAGGTAATGGTGGAGCCGTGACCGGACGCAACACATAATGCACCCCAGGTTGAACCAACCAAGCATCAACAACCCAAGGACCCCTACGAAAAGCAGCAGTCTCATTCTTCGCCAGAAAAAGGAGGAGACCGCTGCAAATGAACAAACCTACCACAAGGACCGAAAGAGCAGAAACCCCTGCACAGAAGGAGAGCATGAAGCTCCCCAATCTGACCCCTAGAGGCCAATGCCAACAAGAAAAGAGCCTTGGAGAAACAATCCTGAACCGAAAGGACCACCACAAACCGAGGAGAAGAAAGAAAGGAGAGTACCCGATCCAAGGGCCATGATGACTCAGGCGGCGCATGAGAAGGCCAAAGGTGAAACAATGCCCGAGACAGCTTGCGGAACAGCGCCAAAGTAACATCAATGCCAAATCCAAGCTGCAGCGGCTTAGCCAGTGCCACACATTATTAGGCGACAGTATTCGGCATAAGATGACAGTCCTGAAACAACCACGAGAGAAAGGACAAGACAACCTGAACAGAGACCGAAATAAACCGGCGAAAGGACAAGAAATAACGGAAGGACCACCAGGAAACTTCATACTGCCGCCGAGACACAGCACACAGGTGGGACAACAATGACGAAGCCACCTGCTCACCATATAAGTGGTAATAGGTTCGAGTCAGAGAGACCATACGCGAAGACTCGAGGAGAAGATCAAACCAGCCTCATAATGGACCAGTCCAATCTGCTGGAAGAGGCGGAGCTGTGGAAAGACCCCTTGGATTCGAACACCGAGCAAGCAGCGCCTGAAGCCAAGGCAGGGTCAGCCACCAAGGAGCCAAGAGGACTACTCTCCTTTGATAAGTCTCCAAGCAAACTAGGACCAGGAGCAAATGCTGAACTGGGGGGGTAGGGGAAAGTACAGGTAACCCCACCTCAACCAGTCCTGCCGCAAGGCATCAACCTCGATGGCCCCACAGTTTGGGAAAGGCTCCACGTATACCGGAAGACGCCTTGACCATGCCGACACGAAGAGTTCCACTGTCCATTCCATGGATGGGGGATGAACCGAGACAAGCCGTCCGCCAGGAAGTTGGACAACCATCAGAACGTGAACGGCCAGGAGAGTCAAACCCTGAGAACTCAGCAGACGAGTCACCCGAAGCGACCAGCCCCAAAGAGCCAAGGACCGCATCAAACGCCCTCAGTTCAGGCAATGAACCACCGGGAGCAGTCTAATTGAACCCAGATCGTTGATCCGCGAGCGACCGAACCCTCAGAAGCGACTCCCATAGCGCCGCAAACTCGCCACACAGCTCTGTGGGACCAACGGAAGGATGGACCCCACCGCCCCTGGCCAGCTTGGAGAGTACTGGTCACAAAGCCCCAGCCAAGATACGACTCATCCTGAACACATCCATGAACACATCAAACAAGGGCTCAGGGAGGTGCAAGGCACTGAACCCGAAAAAACTCGAAGAGGAAGCCGACGATGCAGCAGCCGATGAGTGAAACGGGCCCCCCAGAAACACCCGAAGGCAAAACACAGCCACAGCAACGACGATGCAGGAAGAGAAAGGAAGCGGTTCAAGAGTCTCACACAAGTCAACTGGAAGTCATTCCAGTTGAGACAGTTGAGAGGCAGGACCAAAGAGCCAAAAAGCTCAACCCCCGCAAAACACACCCAACTAGGGAGTACACAAGGCCCAGCTAAGTCTGAACCTGAGAAGAAACCAGATGGGAATTTCCCAGTCACCAAGAACTCGAACTTGGCGAGCTGGGAAAGAACCAAACCCCTGGTGAGACACACACAGACCGGCTGGGAGCCCACACCAGCCAGTCTTAGAGGAAGACCAGAACCGGACCCCAACAGATGCAAGTGAGTTACGCGACTCAGATAAGGGGTTGAACACATGAGGTGCCAGATTCAAGCTGGAAGGCAATGAAAGTGGCAAGCTTGAACCCCATGACAAAACTGAGCCAGTCCCTGAACCTGGATAATCAGGATGTGCCAATATGCATCCCGGAGGTCTAGACACACCATCCAAGCATCCGGCTCCAAAAGAAGCCAGACGTGGAACAGAGTGGTCATTCGAAGGAAGGGCAAAAGACCAGGGGTTCAGACGGGACAAGTCCAGAATGAACCTCAGATCCACACAGTCCGTTTCTGAACTGGAAACAGGCAGGAAACCCACCTGAGGGACGGGTCATTTCGATCATGCCCAAAGCACTATTCCAGGATGACCCGACAGAGCCTAGGGAAAGAGGCCTGCCCTGCGAACCCCGAACCCCACGAAGGAGGAGGAGCCACCCAACGCTCTTGCAGGCCTGGTTACCTGGTTGATACCTGGTTGATGGGGTTCTGGGAGTTCTTCTACTCCCCAAGCCCGGCCCGAGGCCAGGCTCGACTTGTGAGAGTTTGATCCACCAGGCTGTTGCTTGGAGCGGCCCGCAGAGCCACATACCCACCACAGCCCGGCTGATCCGGGACTTCTCTTAGGAAACAGTCCAGTTTTCTCTTGAAGATGTCCACGGTTGTTCCGGCAATATTTCTTATAGTCGCTGGGAGGACGTTGAACAACCGCGGACCTCTGATGTTTATACAGTGTTCTCTGATTGTGCCTTGGCACCTCTGCTCTTCACTGGTTCAATCTTGCATTTTCTTCCATATCGTTCACTCCAGTACGTTGTTATTTTACTGTGTAGATTTGGGACCTGGCCCTCCAGTATTTTCCACGTGTATATTATTTGGTATCTCTCTCGTCTCCTTTCTAGAGAGTACATTTGGAGAGCTTTGAGACGATCCCAATAATTTAGGTGTTTTATCTCGTCTATGCGTGCCGTATATGTTCTCTGTATTCCCTCTATTTCAGCAATCTCTCCTGCTCTGAAGAGGGAAGTGAGTACTAAGCAGTACTCGAGACGGGACAACACAAGTGACTTGAAGAGTACAACCATTGTGATGGGATCCCTGGATTTGAAAGTTCTCGTAATCCATCCGATCATTTTTCTGGCTGATGCGATATTTGCTTGGTTATGCTCCCTAAACGTTAGATCGTCGGACATCATTATTCCCAAATCCTTGACATGCTGTTTTTCTACTATGGGAAGATTTGATTGTGTTTTGTACCCTGAAATAAACCGGAGGAAATGACCTAAAAAGCTCACAAATCATGGGACTAGGCGTGAGCAAACAGAGCGAGCCACCCCCCCATTGCCACGAACCACGAAAGGGCCGACACCTCGCATGCGAACCCCAAACAAAGTGCAGAGCGAGAAGACGCCATCGGTTTTGAAGAAAGTGCCGACTCCAAAGCTGGCACCACTGGTACACCACAACTAGTGGGACCCCAAACCCTGACACAACCCCTCCGGGAACGAGGCACCCGGAGAACTAACAAGTCCGATATAGGCGCCAGTTATTAGAAGCCGCTTGTAAATACAGTACTGCATAACTGCAGAATCTGCAAACAGCGACAGACCAAAAGGAGACGAAAATCTAAGAGCCAGGGCCCACGCGGATTCCACAGAATGAATGAGCACAGCCTGCCGGCACGTGAGACGGGAAGCAAAGAACAGGGACACCGCCTCCTTATCCCTTAGACCGCGCAATACAAACATACAGTATATGATTTGACAAAAAATAATTTAACATAAGTTTTTAAAACTTGCACAAACACTTTCCAATTTGTTTTGCATAATCAACTAGGCAAATGCTCCAACTTTGTCGATATGATCACAGCATAACTTGAAAAACAAGAGAATCAAAATTAATTTTAAAACTGAATATTGAAAACTTCAATATTCATTATTGGCCTGCAATATGAAAGGTAAAATGCAAGGTCTAAGGGTTAAGAATAGGTGCATACAACATCAGCAAGGCAGCCAATGCCCTAACTGCCAAGGCAGGTGCACCAGACACAGGTCCAGTCCTCAGTGCCTCCACATCCTCCTCAAGTCACTCCAAAGACAGCTCGAGCAGTTAAAAGAAATGCAAAACAGAGGTCCAATTGCCCCCGGGAACGCAAATCCTCAGCTACTAGGGATACAGTAAGGACTGGAACCTGTACATGGAGCTGCACCTGACCAACATCCTTAGGAAGAACGGGGGCGAAAAAACACACACTGAGGTGCTCCAACTCGCCCCCTAGGTAAACCTGAACCACAGTAGAAGTTTCTAGCCACTCAAGTGTGTGGGTCAGACAGAACGAATGCCACGCCCCCCCCCCAACGAAAATAAAAGACAGTCTGCTAACCAGGATGACTCCGGTATCTTGTAATGCACCCAATAAGGAAAAGCTGGGAAAAAAGGCACCTGCTGGTCAGACCCCAAAGCCCCAGCCGGAGGACCAGGCTCAAATGCCTCCATCGTCAAACTGGAAGAGGCATTCCCCTGAGACCGCCCGAGTCTCACCACAATCTAGACCCTGCCCTGATTCCGAAACCCTCAGATGGTTGGGAGCCGGCAGCAATGGGGAGGGGGGGGGGGAGGGGAGGGAGCAGGACAAGCCACAGCAGGGGGGAAAGATGAGGGGGGGTGTAGACAAAACCAAAGTAAAAGTGACTAACGTCCCCCCAAGTCTGGGTCCCTATAACCAAAGCGGGGCAGCTGTGGGGCATCCATAAAGGCAACCATCCTAGCATGTTGCAGCAACCAAAACCGTGCTTGAAATGCTGATGCTGCCTGCATCCTAGTATCATTATCCGTGGACTGGGTGAATTGGAGAACTAGCAAGGCACACCACTCACAAGACTCCGGGTCAAAAGTGTCACCGACCCAACAGGCAGCATGACGGAGGCAAAACCGGTGAATGTCACCCCCTGAGACAAGGGGACAGAGCAACCTTCAAATTTGCACAAAGCAAGATGGGACCCAGAAAACGCATCCATTGGACCAGTGAGTGCCAATGGGGTTTTCTAGGGCCTTTAGGCTGACTGCTAAGGGAAGCCCAGGCAAGGTGCTGCTAACCGGTTGGCCCAACTACAAAGACATCTATTAAAAGCTGAATCCCTGCGACATGTACAATCCCGGGGACCTAGTGGGGCACCCAGCAGAACAGAACAGAGGTCTACAATAACCAAGGGGCAGAACCCTCCACCAGGCAACAAACAAAAAGAAAAGAAAAACCCAGCAAAAGTACGTCGTCTCCGGCCGTCCGGCGAGGGAGCCGGTCGGCCGAGCGGACAGCACGCTGGATTTGTGATCCTGTGGTCCTGGGTTCGATCCCAGGCGCCGGCGAGAAACATGGGCAGAGTTTCTTTCACCCTATGCCCCTGTTACCTAGCTGTAAAAAGGTACCTGGGTGTTAGTCAGCTATCACGGGCTGCTTCTTGGGGGTGGAGGCCTGGCCGAGGACCGGGCCGCGGGGACACTAAAAAAAGCCCTGAAATCATCTCAAGATAACCTCAAGATAACCTCCAGAAGGAACAGAACCAGGCACTGTACTCACCTATTTGTGCTTGCGGGGGTTGAGCTCTGGCTCTTTAGTCCGCCTCTCAACTGTCAATCAACGGTGTACAGGTTCCTGAGCCTATTGGGCTCTATCATATTTACACTTGAAACTGTGTATGGAGTCAGCCTCCACCACATCACTGCCTAATGCATTCCATTTGTCAACCACTCTGACACTAAAAAATTCTTTCTAATATCTCTGTGGCTCATTTGGGCACTCAATTTCCACCTGTGTCCCCTTAGTGCATGTGCCCCTTGTGTTAAATAGCCTGTCTTTATCTATCCTGTCAATTCCTCTGAGAATCTTGTCGTGGTGATCATGTTCCCCCTAACTCTTCTGTCTTCAAGCGACATGAGGTTTAATTCCCGTAGTCTCTCCTCGTGGGTCATACCTCTCAGCCTGAGTACTAGTCTGGTGGCAAACCTTTGAACCTTTTCCAGTTTAGTCTTATGCTTGACTAGATATGGACTCCATGTTGGGGCTGCATACTCCAGGATTGGTCTTACATAGGTGGTATACAAAGTTCTGAATGATTCCTTACACAAGTGTCTAAATGACGTTCTTATGTTAGCCAACCTGGCATATGCTGCTGATGTTATTCTCTTGATATGGGCTTCAGGGGACAGGTCTGGCATGATGTCAACCTCCCAGGTCTTTCTCTTTCTCTCTGACTCTTGAAGAATTTCTTCTCCCAAATGATACCTTGTAACTGGCCTCCTGCTCCCTACACCTATCTTCATTACATTACATTTGCTTAGGTTAAACTCTAACAACCATTTATTCAACCATCCTCAGTTTGTCTAGGTCTTCTTGAAGCCTCAAGCAGTCCTCCTCTGCCTTAATCCTTCTCATAATTTTGGCATAGTCAGCAAACATTGAGAGGAATGAGTCTATACCCTACGAGAGATCATTTACGTATATCAAAAACAGGATAGGACTGAGTACAGAGCCCTGTGGGACTCCACTGGTGACTTCATGCCAATCTGAGGTCTCACCCCTCACTGTAACTCTTTGCTTCCTATTGCTTAGGTATTCCCTTATCCACTGGAGCACTTTACCAGTTACTCCTGCCTGTCTCTCCAGCTTATGTACCAGCCTCTTATGGGGGACTATGTCAAAGGCTTTTCGACAGTTCAAAAAATGCAGTCTGCCAGCCTTCTCTTTCCCAGGCAAGGCAAGCCCAGGCAAGGTTGGCCCAACTACAAAGAGATCTATTAAAAGAGACCTGTTAAAAGATCTATGCAGCTGTGTAATTGGTGGCAAGCTACATAGCACCTTGCGCCCCTACCAACGACGATACTACCTCCTACCCAAGGTCAAATAGCGGAAATGAAAACCCCAGCTGACCCCAAGGACGGGCAATCACCGAGCAGAAAAAGATCCCTATGGAGGTAGTTCTTGAACGACTTGTGGAAGGTAACCCCAAGCCGCAACGGTAGAACTTACAGGGCACCTAGGAAGGTGGTTCTAGGTGCATGCAGCCCCAGTACTCTGGATTATGCCTGGCTTGCAAACCATCACACTGCAGAACAATACCAGAAATGTACAGCACTGCACAGAGACAGGAGTGAGAATCAAACAACCACCACACAACACATCAGCCTCAGAACTGGGGTTGGGTAGCCGGCACAAGGGGTCTGGGCCCCCCCTTCACCCTCCCAGGGATGGGGAGCTGTGCATATACAGTAGAGTGGTGGCAGTTGTGATGTCATGCTTGTTTGCGTGTTTTCAGAGTGTGGAGTTCTGCTTGATAGTTCGGTTTTCGGTCACAATTTTAACCAGGAGGAGTTCGTTTTGGAACGCCTACCTTTCTGGGTGCCTAACCTGGTAGATGGCAGACATAGAATGCTTCCAACCACATGGGGGTTTCTATAGGCCATTGCACCTCGTGCCTCTATGAGGGGGATGGAAATGTCAAGACACACAAGCCTGGAAACCCACTTCGGCCAATCATCAGCCAGATACCCACACCTAAATACATACTGGCAAAGCGGCTCAACGGCTTGCTGACTTCTTATGTCCCTTGCGCCTTCAGCCTGAAGTATCCAAAGGAATTTGTTGACTTACTGCGGGGAACACGGGCCACAGGGATAAGAGCCTCGTTGGACGTAGAATCACTGTTACCAAAGTACCTGTGGATGAAACAATCGGGATGATAGCGGACAGAGTGTATCGTGATCCAGCCTGTACTCCTCTTGACATACCAGAAAACATTCTAAGGAAACTACTCCAAGCTTGTACTAAAGAGGCACCCTTCTTGAGCCCGGATGGGCACATGTATAAGCAAGTAGATGGGGTCGCCATGGGTTCTCCCCTAGGGGTACCATCTTCTACATGGGTACCATCGAACAAAAGGTCTTAGTCGATATGAACTTGAAACCGGCCATATACTGCAGGTATGTTGACGACATTTTTACACAGGTACCTGATGTCAGACATCTGCAGGAGCTGAAGGAGGCATTTGAGCAGAATTCTGTGTTGCGTTTCACTTACGAGATGGAGAAGGATGGGAAACTACCCTTTCTAGATGTAACAGTCATGGAAAGGAGCGGAGTGTTCCACACTGCAGTCTACACTAAGGAAACTAATATAGGAATGTGCCTCAATGCCAACAGTGACTGCCCAGACAGGTACAAGAGGAGTGTTGTTAACGCTTATGTCGACCGTGCTCTCAGCCACAGCTCAGGATGGAAGCAAGTCGATGAAGAACTCTGTAGGATAAGGCAGGTCCTAGTCAACAATGGCTTCTCCAATGGTTTCGTTGAAGACATCATAAGAAGGAAGGTGAAACGCAATGCAACCTCTGAAGAGACAACTAACACAACACCTGTACCCCTATTAGACTATTTTACAGGAACTTCTTTTCCACAGCTCATAAAACGGAGGAAAGGGTCCTGAAAGATATTGTTAATAGAAACGTTATCCCTACAGACAAAAATCAGAAGATACAATTGACGATTTACTATAAAACCAAGAAAACTGCCAACCTACTCATGAGAAACTCTCCAGACACAAAGCAGAACGCTTTGAAAGAGACCAATGTCGTCTATGCCTTCAAATGCCCACTTGGGGACTGTAAGCCTCAAAGAACTCAGTATATAGGCAAGACAACAACATCTCTTTCCAGGCGATTAACGATGCATAAGCAACAGGGCTCCATTAAGGAACATATAATCTCTTCCCACAACCAAACCATCACCAGAGAAGTCTTGACAAAAAACACGGAAATCATCGATAGATACAGCGATAGCAGGTGGCTTGATATCTGCGAGGTGTTACGTACCTCTATAGCTACGTAATTAAATACATTTAATTTGTACTTCTACATTAAGTTGTACTTCTATATATATGCCTTGTTTTATCTGATTATATGTACATCTAAATATTCTTTACTTGTATGTAAGATATGTGTTGCCTGATTTATATGTTGAATTAGGCCTAACTTTTCCACCCGTGGGAACGATTAGATTCCTTTGTTGGTTCACGGTTGATTTGGGAAAGTGGTTTATCTATGATCATCAGTAGGAATCACTGATGGGAATTCTGTAATTGTTTGAACATTGGGGGGCAACATTCCGTGAGAAACTTCTAGTTCCTGGTGGCGGGGGAGCGTTGCCAATATTCCCTTTGTTATTTATTTTAATTACTGCATGTATTATTAATTACATTATTTTTGTTATGCATGTTATTTTGACCATTTACTAAGTTACTTTAAGATTACTCTTGTCACATTATTTTGCTCCATGTAAGTTTAATTAAATAATGTTAGTTTGGCAATTTTCCGCGGGGCGGAAGCAATGTTTTTGACTCCCGCAGTTTAAGTAGTCAGTAACTCGCACGGGACAGGAGAGATAACAACTTGGAGATAAGTCTGTTAATATTTGTTTTGCCATACATTTATATTATAGGAGAGACAATACTTTAATTTGCTTTTATAAGTGATCTTGTCCATCTGTGCATTATATATAATATTGATTTATATTATTGTTAATATATATAATATAATTTATATGTATATTTCTTAGTCCTAAGGGATAAATACTTTATTCTTGCTTGTGCCAATCATGTGGTTACACTGGTGACCCGCTCTATATTACAGCAATTCTAACATGTCCCTAGACAACAAGTTTCTTAATGCTGTACAGGGTTACGAGCCGTAACGAACGATCTGGTAACATAGTTATGGGGGCCTGTGCCGGGAAATATTTTCCCACTTAAACTTAACTGTGCTAATCTAACCTTGCCTTCCTAGGTACCAGTGTCTTGTGTGTTTTCTACTATTAACTATTCCATGTGCCATGCAAGCCTTCCTGTGTGTCAAGTAACAACGTTTCACGATTTTGAGGTAAGTCATCCTATAACTTTTGTTTGTGCAGTGAGGCCAAGCGAATTTTCAGTGTGGTGAAAATTTTACAGTGAAGTGAAGTGCAGTGCCAGTGTGTTTATTATTATTGTTGTGAATCAAGTGCCAAGTGTTAATCACGATGGAGGACCAAGTGTTGTTGTTGTTGGCTCAACCAAACTTTGAGGGAATTAAAAACCTAACAAAGTCTGCGTTAGTAAATATGGCCAATAAGCTAGAATTAACCGCCAGAAATAGCATGACTAAGGCACAAATTCTGAGAGTCATAGTGACACATTTTGTTGAGAACCAAGAATTAGGAGAAGAATGTCTGGAGGAAGTTAGAGAAGAGTCAAGTGATCAAATTGCTTTAAGGCGTCTTGAGTTAGATGCACAAGTAACGTATGCTAAACTTGAGGCTCAAGAAAAAGCCAACGAATGTGCAAGGCAACAGAAATTATTAGAGGCTGAAGCTCAGCAGAGGGAGCTTGAGACTAGGCGTTTAGAACTTGCGGCACAAAACCAGAGAGTTTAATGGAGTTGCAACTAGAAGCAACAAAGAAGGAACAATTAGAGATTCAACAACAAATGGCTGACACTAATTTCAGGCTTGAAACACAGCGTATGGCAGCTGGGCATGGAAATTCTAGTAATGTTTCAATTAATAATGATAATAATCCCATAAGGATGAGTAAATATATAGAATTACCCAAGTTTAATGAGGAGGATCCTGAGGTTTTCTTTGCACATTTTAATAAGATTGCCATCAGTATGAACTGGCCAAGGGATCAATGGGTAGCAATTATGCAGTCTCAATTTAAGGGGCGTAGTCAGGAGGTTTTTACATCCCTACCTGACGCTCATAGTTTTGATTATGAATTTGTAAAGAAAAGCATCTTAAATGCTTATCAATTAAATCCAGAGGCACACAGGCAAAATTTAGAAACCTAAGGAGGGTAAGTGATCAGACAATAGCTGATTTTACTCGTCAAAAGACGAACTATTGCACAGATGGTTAAAGTCACTTTCAGTCACAGAGTTTGATGCTTTAAAGAATCTTCTCATGGAAGAAGTATTGTCTTGTCTCCCAGACAAATTGTCTACTTTTATGGCAGAACAAAAGAATGTAACAGACATTTATGAGCTGTCAAAGCTCGCTGATGAGCATGAGTTGTTGACTAAGGCCCAGTTTACGGCCACTTCACCTAAGTCTAGTCATAGAGTAAATTACAATGCTCACAGAACTCCTTATCATTATAAGCCCACTCCTAGTCCGCCAGTTACTCCCGTGAACTCTTCTCTTACTAACACTAAGATTGTTACTCCACTGCCACGATCATCTAAGCCTTGTAATGCTCATTCTAAACCTGCAGTTGTTTCTACCAGTGTACCCACTTTTAAGCATTGTACACATTGTAAGAGAAGGGGTCATGTGATTACTTCATGTTTTAGTTTGCATCCTGAACTACGGCCAACTGGTCTTATTATGAGTAAAGGATTGCAACATATTAATTCTTCATGTACTACAGTCAATCCCAATTGGATGGCTGACTTTAAACCATATATTTCCACAGGTACATTATTATGTAATAATGGTAACCATAAGACTGTTCAATTACTCCGTGATACTGGAGCTTCACAGTCTCTTATTGCCCAAAATGTACTTGCTGATGTTGACACCCGAGATCTGGGTGAAGTTGTACTTCTCCAAGGTATTGCCGGTAGAGTACAACCTGTATCTTTAATGCAAATTAATCTTGATTCTAAATATACTTCAGGATGGTGTAATGTTGGTGTAAGTAAGCAACTGCCCATTCCTGGGGTAGACATTATATTAGGTAATGATTTTGGCAACCGACAGGTTGCAGGGCCCAAGTGTCCCATAATGTTAACCAATCCCAGAATGTATTAGCTAAACCAGAGGCAGATGATATTATTTACCCTGCTTGTGTGGTAACTAGATCAATGGGAAAAACAGGTGAGAGTAATTCTGATTTCACTGAGGTTGCTGTTCCCAAGACCAGGACCCCTTCAGGAAAGGAGTGGGAGGTGGATCTTGAGGATTCTTTTATGACTCGACTGGATGATGAGAGTGAGGCAGTAGTAGAAGCCCCGCCGAACCTAAGTCACAAGGAAAGTGAAGGTGAGGAGGCTGAACTATCTGTACCTTGCCCGCTTGTCTCCAGTGAACCAGTTGTCGAGAGTGAGGCCGAAGTAGCTATGGCTCCATTTTATTCTGATCAATCAGGAAAAGAGATCAAGCTACTAGGTTCTTGCCCGCTCGCTGCTGAGTCTGAGTCATTGCCCTTAAGTGTGAACAGACTACTGATCCTAGTTTAATTAAGTGTATTTCTGAGGCACCTGATAATGTTGATGCATTGGGGAAGGGACGGGTTTTTTTCCAGGATCGACTTCTGATGAGAAGGTGGAGACCAAGGGAACTCCCTCTTCAGATGATTGTGAGATTAGAACCCAACTCGTTGTCCCCAATGATATCGTAGGCGATCTGCAAGCTGCACATGATGACCCATGGGAGG
>WNGS01071578.1:10713-34043 GCA_020271785.1 Procambarus virginalis | reverse complement strand
TATGTTACGGTGCAAAAAAATGTCTAAACATACAATGTCTAAAAATGAAATATAATGAGCTGTACAAAAATATGAATGAACGATGAGGGAATGTGAGGTAGGGACTGTGAGGTAAGGTCGGAGACAGGTAAAGCGTGGGTAGGGGGGGGGTGGCGGGCCACATATGGCGAATGTAAGGTAAGGTAGGCTTGGTGGTGTCTTGCAGGGGGGGGAAGGGAGGGGGGTGTGAGGTAAGGTAGGAACAAGTGACGCGGTGGGGGAGGGGGGGGGTGGGCCGGCCGATTAATGGCGTCTGATGTAGCCGGAAAATGGAACTTTTACTTTCTTATATAGAAATATACTCGCTTGGAAGTAAGAAGTTCTACTTAAAGCATACATTCTAAAATAGGAACATAAGTACAAAAGTAACTGCAGAAGGCTTATTGGCCCATACGAGGCAGCACCTATTTATGAACACCCAATCCCACTCATATACATGTCCAACCCACGTTTGAAACAATCAAGGGACCCCACCTCCACCACGTTATGCAGTAATTGGTTCCACAAATCAAAAACCCTGTTACCGAACCAGTATTTACCCAAGTCTTTCGTAAATGTAAACTTATTCAATTTGTACCCATTGTCGTGATCTGTCTTGTGTTGATACTTTTAATACCCTATTATTATCCCTTTGTTATGTTCATTCATCCACTTGTAAACCTCTATCATGTCACCCTAACTCTTCGCCTTTCTAGTGAATGCAATTTAACTTTGTTAATCTCTCTTCATATGACAGGTTTGTAATTTGGGGAATTAAATTTGTCATCCTACACTGGACACATTCAAGTGAATGTATATCCATTCTATAATACGGCGACCAAAACTGAACTGCATAATCTAAATGGGGCCTAACCAGAGCAAGATAGAGCTAAAGAGCAACACCAGGTGTCTTGTTACTAACGCGTCGATTAATAAATCCCAGTGTCCTATTTGCCTTATTACGGACATTCATGCATTGATCCGTAAGTTTTAAATTCTTACTAATCATAACTCCCAGATCCCTTTCGCAATCTCAACACCATCTATCTTGAGATGATTTCGTGGTTTAGTGTCCCCGCGGCCCAGTCCTCGACCAGGGCCTCTAGCCCCAGGAAGCAGCTCGTGACAGCTGACTAACTCCCAGGTACCTATTTACTGCTACGTAACAGGGCATCAGAGTGAAAGAAACTCTGCCCATTGTTTCTTGCCGGCGCCCGGGAGCGAATCCAGGACCACAGGATCATGTATCCAGTGTTCTGTCCGCTTAGCCACAAGCTCCCTGTATCTAGCTCCGCCATCTAGCTCATATCTTGTAACTCTATCATCATTACCCAGCCTCAAAACTTTTCATTTATCAGCACTAAACTGCATCTGCCAATCTTTTGACTATTTCAAAACCCTATTTACATTGACTTGAAGTGATAGTGAGTCTTCTTCCATGTTTATTTCCCTACCGATTTTTGTATTATCGTCAAATTTGCAAATGTTGCTACTCAAACCTGGATCTAAATCATTTACATATATTATAAACAACAGACATCACAGGACAGAGCCTTGAGGCACTCCACTTACAACATTTTCCCGGTCTGACTTAACCCCATTTATAATAACTCTGATTTCTTTTTTTAGCCATGCCCTAATCCAACTTAATATAGCACCCCCAATACCATGAGCCTCTATCTTTTTTAATCAGTCTTCCATGTGGCACTGTATCAAAAGCTTTCCTAAAGTCAAGGTACACAACATCACAATCCTTACCACTATCAACTGCCTCAACTATGCTGGAATAAAAAGATAGCAAATTTGTTAAACATGAACGGCCATTTGTAAAACCATGTTGCGGCTCATTTATTTATGTTTTTCAAGATGAAGATGAATTGTATTGGCCATTATCGATTCAAGTAACTTTCCCACAATACACGTTAGGCTAATTGGGCGATAATTTGATGCAAGTGATCTATCTCCTGTCTTAAAAGTTGGTTCCACATTAGCAACCTTCCATGACTCTGGCACTCTACCTAACTCTATTGATTTATTAAATATGGTAGATAGTGGCTCCCAAAGCTCCTCTTTGCATTCTTTAAGGCAAACACTTCATCCGGCCCTGGGGATTTGTTTGGTTTGAGTTTTACTATTTGTTTAATTACATCCTCCCTGGTAACTGCTAAACTAGTCAACCTGTCCTCGTCCCCACCCCACATAGGCTGAAGGCATATTGTTAATTTCCTCTTTAGTAAATACAGAGATAAATTATTTATTAAACATACTACTCATATCTTCGTCATTATCCGTTATATGACCTGTATCAGTTTTTAATAAAGCTATCCTTTTCTTAATCTTAGTTTGATATAACTGAAAAAAAACTTTAGGATTTGCTCTTGCATGCCCTGCTGTACGAACGTCATAGTTTTGTTTATTTCTTTTTCCTTGTCTCGTTTTTATTTCTAATCAGTTGTACGAATTCTTGTTCTAAACAGACTTCCCCATTCTTTATCCTTTTTAACTAAACTCTTTCTACCTATAAGGTTCTTCAGATACTTTGTTTTCCATTTCGGGTCATTAGTATGCGATCTATTCAATTTGTATGGTAAACTACGTTCCTGTACTTTGCTTAGAATATTTTTAAATAAGTTATATTTTGAATCCACATCAAAATCCCTTTTTACATCACCTATCGCTGGGTTCACGTCTCCCTCCAAGACCGGCCCACCCCCATGCCCAAGACTGTCCAATCAATTTGACCCAAACAATTTCTTAGGCTATTAAAATCAGCTTTTCGAAAATCTGGCACTTTAACAGAATTTTCTCCAACAGATCTATTCCATTCTATGCTACATCTGATTTCTTTCTGATAACTGTTCCCTAGCTTACTTCCAATTTTGATGTCATTAATTTGTGTTTCCCTGTTAGTTAACACTAAATCTAAAATATTATTTTCTCGTGTTGGTTCCTTAATGTGTTGCATAAGATAGCAATCGTCAATAATTCTAGAAAATCTTCTGCTTCACTATTCCCTGTTCTGTTAAACCAATTTATTCCACTAAAATTAAAGTGACACAAATACTGTTAGACCTAGATGCTCTAGATATTTCATATCATATGTGCTTTGCTTCCATTCTGTCTAAGTTTGGTTGCCTGTATATAACTCCTATTATAAGAGTATTAGCTTTTCGTTTAATTCTATCCAAATAGTTTCTGTGTGTGGCTCAGTTTTGTTTCCCTCTTTGAGACTACATTTCAAATTTTCCTTAACTTATATGGCGACTCCCCCTCCTCATCTAATATATCTATCTGTGTGAAATAGTTTAACCCTTAAACTGCACATGGCGTATTTATATGCCATGAGTAACATGTACCACCGTGCGCATGGCGTATATATACGCCAAAGTGTGCCAGGCACGATTCAAATGTCCCGTGGTGTAAAGGGGTCACCCATACCGTAGCCAGGGGCGATTACAAACAGATGCCACCTTGAAAAAAAATCTAGTGCAGGCCTCCTTTGTTTCCCAGGCCTTAGTTAGTGGCCAGACACCATGGCGAGCGCATCACGACCCAGTGTCCGACCTTGCTCAGTGCACTGCGCTGCGCAGTCTATGACCGAAGACGAAATAGCCAATGAATTGTTCAAAGACGTTGACGAATCTGATATTGACGACTTGGATATAGATGAGGACTATACACAGCCTGAGGAAATAGAAACCACGGATAGTGAGGGTGAACATGTTGGTGCCACGAGGGTGAGGATGCCACGAGAGTCACCCGCTACTACTCAACACCACTTCGGGCCCAAGCTCATAGTTCATGTGTTCCATTGCAAGTTTATGATATGATCGACGAGTCTGAAACAATTGAATCATTCTCTGATTTTAGTGATGTAGAATCGGAGAATAGTTTTACCACGCCTGCTAGTGCCAGTACAAGTTTTGACCCTTCCTGCCCCTACTGTTGCTAGACCTGCTTCAGCTCCTGGTCCCCGGATTCCTCGCCGTGGTGCAGCTAATGGCTCTCGGAAGACAGCAGGTTTATTTGTGTGGAGTGATGGGGAAGATTTTGTTCCACAAATTCCCGACTTTGACAATAGAGATGTGGGAATTACAGATCTTTTCCCTGATACAGGTGACGAAATGAGTGAAATGGACTTCTTCACTGCATATTTCGATGAACCGCTCATGGAACATTTTGTTCACGAAACGAACAGACTTGCGGCTGATCTCATTGAAGGTGAGAAGGTATCAGAATTTTTACGACTACAGCGTTGAAAAGAGGCGACTGTAGGTGAATTGCATGTTTTCCACAATTTGTATGTTGATGAAACATTGTGTGAAACACGTAATATCACATTGTTGGAGTAAAGACAACGCTGTTCCAACACCATTGTTCGGGAAATATATGTCCCGAGACAGATTTCTGTTGATCCTACAGTGCCTTCATTTTGCAAATAATGCAGACGAGAGACAGGATGATAGGCTTTGGAGGGTGAGGCACGTGCTAAATGACCTGATTGGAAAGTTCCGAGATTACTACGTATCAGCTCAGAAGTTGGTTATTGATGAATCCCTAGTTCTTTTCAAAGGACGTGCTGCTTTCAATCAGTATATTCCCTCAAAACAGCACCGATTTGGATTGAAATTCTTTGTGCTCTGTTACTGTGAATCAGGAATGGTGTTACACATGATACTGTATTCCGCCAAAAATGTAGACATTCCTGCTAATGACCAACATGGCTTCTCAGGTAGTGTGGTGAAGGCACTGCTTGCACCATATCTGAACAAGGGCCACATATTGTACACAGATAACTATTATACCAGTCCCTTACTAACCAAATTCTTGCTTGATAATAAAACGGGAGTGTGTGGCACAGTAAAGCCAAAACGAAGGGAAATGCCTGTGTTTGGCATTGCTATGCAAGTAGGTGATTGTGATAGGTGCAACACTTACAGTGCGGTGGAAAGACAGACGTGAAGTGAACATGCTGACCACCATTCACCCTGGTTCAATGGTGGACAGTGGCAAGGTGAACAGAACAACAAAGCAATTAATGATGGACTACAACATCAACATGCGTTTAATTGATAAATGTGACATGATGGTGGGTGCTGTAGAGTGTGTACGGAAAACACTGAAGTGGACGAAGAAAATGATTTTCCACCTTATTGACGTAACAATGCTGAACAGTTACAACATGTATCTTGTGAAAACAGGTAGAAAACCATATTTCCGTTCATTTAGTTTTCAAGTTGTGAAACAGTTACTAGGTAAGTTTGGCGAGGACACACCTGACATACAAAGACCCATTCAGAACACAATATTGAACCATGCTCCTGCACCCAGACTCGCTTACAGGGAGGCCTTTCTGGTACACCAAATCAAGAAATTACCACCAACTGGAGCTCGTGCAGCAGGCCAGCGTCGGTGTGTTGTGTGTTCCAGCACCAAAATGAGGCCACAGAAACGTAAATTGATGTTAACATGGTGCGAAGCGTGTGCCGTCCCTCTGTGCCATATCGACTATTTCGCACAGTATCACAGTCTCCAGGACTACTAAATGTGTAATACTTTTGTAAATAAATGTACATATCAAGTTAATTTTAGTGTTTATATTGAAAAAAAAAACAAATCCATTGTATATTTCCTGTAAACTATACTATTTTGGTGGGCATACTTGTGACACTAAAATGTGAGCGCGTAGTGAGTTTATACCAGTTTTATTATAATACAACGTCTAGTGACAATAATTGGAACAATACTAGCGAAAAAAATTATTGTAAGATGTGCCATAGATACTGTAAATAATGCCGCGAAAATAAATTCGCGGCAACTAGGGCCTCCTGAGCCGCCATGAGTGACGGCTCTCTGACGCATCACCCTTGAGCGCTCACGCTCTGTGACGTCATCGGCCAACTTGTCGGCTCAATTACGTCATTGATAAGTACAATAGATTTTTTTTATCATTTTTCCTGTGCTCAGAGGATACAAATATTAACATGTTTAGATGACAATTTTTTTTTTTTAGAATTAGTTTTTTCATGTGCTCAAGGGTGTAAATGTCCTCAGAACCCCTTAGCAGCTTAAGGGTTAAATCCATATATTTGATATTCAGCAAATAGTTATCTATTTTCTACATTCATAGACGTTTCGGTAAGTGCAATAATATCTATTTTTTCTGCGCAGACAAGAGCATTCAAGTCACTTATTTTGTTTCTTAGACTTCTATTGTTAGTGTAATATACTCTAAGTGAATTGTTATTTTGAGGCCCCTCTCTTTCCCTGATCATTTTGCCAATTGTTTCCCCCACAAACATGTACTTTTATTACCTCCTTTCTCCATATCAATTCCCATACCACTATCTACTAACTGTTTGAACCCAAACCCAAACAAACACCTCCAACCACTGGTTCCAACAAGTTCGCAACAGCAACAACCCCAGCCCTCGATAGACGCACCCCATCACGAGCATACATTTCATTTCTTCCATAGGAGTGTTCCCAGTTATCTATGAAAGATATTGCATTTCATTTGCAATATTTTTCCAGCGGGCAATTGACTCAAGTACCCTCGACAACCATTCATTTCCAACTCCTTTTCTTGGAAGAATGCCACATATGATCGGGATTTTTCCCTTGCTCCTTGTGGGAAAAACTGTCGGGATAGATATATAAGAACTACTAGGGACTTGTACTATACTAAATTAAAAATTACTGTATGCAAAATTAATTCAATTAAAGTCCCTAGCTAGGGTCGCAAATCATAGCTCCTCTTTTCCTAATGACAGACTGCGGGCTGTAAGGGGCAGGTGGGGTCGCTAAGGATGAATCGAGATGTTGATTGAAGATCAACAATATACCTGCAGACAATATTCACACATCAGCTTGTATTGTTAATACAATGATAAGATTTAATAATTCAGTTCTATAACTGAACACTGGTTCTGTTTAAATCAGGGATCTAAACTTGTACACAGTCCAGACTAGCACCATAACTATAACAGCCAATATTCATGTTCTAATAAAGACAACAATTAGTATTATTGATGTTGATATATATAAATATGCAATTAAATTAACTTAAGTGTGGTCTAAGTACTGTTAATTAAATGTAAGAGATTATATTCAATATGATAAACTTATTTTATAGATTAAATATATATATTTCTTTCTTTATTATGCACCCCATACCCATCCCGTGGGCGGTGGTGTAAAGGATTACAGAGGCACATAATCAGTTCAGGAACTGAACCCTCTAGTTCGTTTAGCTAAGCAAATAACAATGTTTGACGCTAGTTACAAAATTATCAATGTTGTATACACATGTACACACCCTCATACATACATGTACATATATATATATATACGTTTACACATATACATACACAATCATACATATCTAATCACCCACACAAATACACACATCAATAATCTTTGTGGCACAAGTGACCCAAGAGGTGTCACAAGTGACATTACAAGAGGCTCACAACAGTCACTATACAAGGCACTTTACATCTATAGTGAGTCACACAGTTACTAGTCCTTGCTGCACGCCCACCCAACTGGGCGGCAGCTTTACAGTCATGTGCATGCATTACCTACAGTAAGCAAATTTTGGATACTTCGCTAAAATTTCGGGCAGCACATCATTGTGAATGAAGTACTTACACATTTCTTGAACACTATTGATGGTGTTATCTCTAAATTCCGGCAATTTTTTCACATTCCATTACATAATGACGCAAAGTATGCGAATAGTTCTGCTGACAGAGTTTACATTTAGTCAAATCTACATCAGCAGATGTTACAAACTCCAGAGGTACTTGTAGCCGAGCCTAAGCCTAGCAGTGGTAACATCTAGAAGTCTGCTAACATTATTGATGACCCTAGACGTGCGGTTCTTCATGCATATAGAATGATGATAGATGGAGTAACTGGTGTGAATTTCACTTTGCCTCAAGCCTCCGANTCATGACTACGCCCGATGGGTAATAGGCATATTTATAATGCTGGAAATGTAATGGTCATGATGACGATGTTTAGTTCTAGAGAACACAGGATGTTTAGGTCTAGGGAACACGAGATGTTTAGGTCTAGAGAACACGGGATGTTTAGGTCTAGAGAACACGGGATGTTTAGGTCTAGAGAACGCGGGATGTTTAGGTCTAGAGAACACAGGATGTTTAGGTCTAGAAAACATTGGGGAATGATTAGTTCTAGAGAACACGAGATGTTTAGTTCTAGAGAATACGGGGGATGTTTAGGTCTAGAGAACATGGGATGTTTAGGTCTAGAGAACACGGATGTTTAGGTCTAGAGAACCCGGGATGTTTAGGTCTAGAGAACACAGGATGTTTAGGTCTAGAGAACACAGGGATGTTTTGGTCTAGAAAACATGGGGGATGATTAGTTCTAGAGAACACTAGATGTTTAGGTCTAGAGAATACGGGGGATGTTTAGGTCTAGAGAACACAGGATGTTTAGGTCTAGAGAACACAGGGATGTTTTGGTCTAGAAAACATTGGGGATGATTAGTTCTAGAGAACACGAGATGTTTAGTTCTAGAGAATACGGGGGATGTTTAGGTCTAGAGAACATGGGATGTTTAGGTCTAGAGAACCCAGGGGATAATTAGGTAAAGAACATGTTACTATTAGGTTATGTACTACATTGTCATGTTGGCTTCTAGATTTCTCCTGATAATTGCTTAGAACAATCAGTATAAAGATTATTTAATAATAATGTATCGTTGACGCTGTCTGTGACCAACCCACCAAAAGCCACTGTGAAAAATAACGTTGTCTTTCTCCGGGTTTTCTATGCACTCGTTGGGTTAGGTGGGTTGCCTGGGTTCGTAAGTCTTCGGTTAGGTTAGAAGGTTGGATTTTGGACGGAGTGGCAAACCAAGAAAATGCGCTGCTTTAAGGCGTATTATTGTGTTAGATACGACAGTAAGTATAGGAAAGGCTTATGAGGAAGTAGAGTGAGAGGAACAGGCCATCATACACATACTTTCATTATTTCTATAAAATTTAGATAGAAAACAATAACCAGAGGACCACATAAAGAACATTGTGCTTAGGGCTTATGCACTCTTTCCAACATAAGAATAACCTTTAAATACATGGATGGCGAAATATTAAGAACACTGTTCACTACCTTAGTATAAAAACCGAAGTTGGCAAATGTAGCAGTTGTTTGGCGCCCATATTTCAAGAAGCACATAAATAAACTGGAAAATGTTTACACATGCAACTGAATGGCTTCAGGAACTGAAAAACAACAACTTTGTGGAGAGGTTAGAGGCATTAAATATACGACAGCTTGAAGATAGAAGAAAAAGTGGTGATATGATCACCTGATAGAAAATAGTAGTGGAATCTACAAAATTGGTAAAAAAGAATTTTCGAAAACATGAACTTTAAGAACAAGAATTCATAGATCCAAACTGAGGAAACATAGCTGTCAAAAAATTAGAAAGCTCATTTTGGCAAAGAGAGTGGAAGACGGTTGGAACTCTTTATGTGAGATGGTGGAGGCAAAACCCTCAATGAACAAATCCACAAGGGCAGTGACGAGGGTTCGAACCTACGTCCGAGAGCATCCCAGACACTACCTTAATCGACTGCGTGTGGATTTGTTCATATGATACATCACGCTATTGTGATTTCTGTGTGTAAAACCCTCAATAGTTTCAAAGCATCATATAACAAAGAGCACTGGGAGGACGGGACACCACGAGCGTAGCTCTTAACCTGTAACTACACTTAGTTAATAGTAAGAGTGAAGACTCTAACGTCTTGCACACACACACACTCACGCATACACATCATACACATAATTACTCTCTGATTACCAAGAAAGGAGAGCTGGAGATTTAAATATCAGTAAAAATCTCCATTACTCAGGAAGATCAGTGACCATAGAGTGGGAGCGGCCGCTGATGTCCTGGCGGTCATCAGATCAACCCATAATACACTGTCGGTGTCTTCCATTTTTCTCTTGCACCTCGTGGTGGAGGGTGACTTACACACTGATGTCTACACAAGATTCACTTTTAAATTTACTTAATTCATTCATATTTATAGTAAAATGTGTATATATATCCTTCAATTCAATAAATATTTCATAGAAACTACAGTTTCCACTAAATATAACAGGTAGAGTACCCGAAGGCTCAAATTTGGGGTCAATATTGTTCCATTAAAGTGAATGACCTACCCGAGGGAGTGAGCCCCAACATGAGTGAGGTGATGATGAATATAAAAACTGAGGAGGACTGTAGAAAGTTGCAGGAAGACCTTGACAAACTTCAGGAGTGTTCTGAAATCCATTACTGAATTTGAATGGTTACTGAATTTATATCCCAAGATTTTGAAGTAATGAAGATGGGGAAGAGAGTAAGGAGATCAGAAGGAATTTACACTATAAAGGGAAGACAGCTACAATTACTGAAGAGAGAACAAATAATGAAGTGGATATAGTTCCATCTGGAACACCAGAAGCCCACATTCAGGATGACATCGAAATCATATGGGACGCTAGCAAACAATATGGGACATTAGCAAACAAGCAAAGATAAATTACAGGAGATAAAACTATGCCCACAGCAATACTGTGGTACACGAAGTTCATTAATGTTTCCAGTACGTGTCTCTTGTTTCCAGTGACTTTTTATACATCAGAGAGAGTGGCACTCTTATTGCTTCTACACCCTCTTCCAGTATCCATAGTGAGATTCTGTCAGGCCCAACAGCCTTTGTCACATTCAGCTCCAAAACATTCCTTGTGACCTCATCACTGGTAACCTCAAATTCATCCAAGGCTGCTTAGTTTACCACCTCCTCTCTCAATATAGGAACTTCTCACTGCTCTATTGTGTAGATCTGGAATTTTTGTTGAGATCTTCACAATCTGTGAAGATTGTGACGGCAATCTGTAAAGATTGTGATGGCAATCTGTGAAGATTGTGATGATCTGATACAATCTGTGTATCTGTTCTCCTCTATTCTCAGTTTCATTATGTTATGTGGCCCCCATTTAATGTTATGGGGGAGTGAACTTACAGCATCGCTGGAAAACATTGCCTGGCTAATCTATGTAAATAAAAATGGAAATGTTCGTTTGTTCAAAATCGCTAATCTCCGAAAGTTCTTCACCGACTGCTTTGAAATTTTGACACGACGTTCCTTTCGAATATGTGAGTTTTGGATATACCTGCTATTTAGATGCCACAACTGTGATAGGTAAAAACATGCATGTTTTGAAAAACTTCGCCATCTGTTGCACGTTGGAGCAACATACGATACAAGATATCTTACAATTCAATTAATATGTTTCTGATTGCAGTGATATATTGAATTTTCATAGATTTTGATTTATTTTAATTTTGTTTTGCTTTGTGTGACATTGGGTTGGAATTGAGCTGTGTTGTTTTCCATACCGTTCATTTTGTGAGTAAAGCTAATTTGTTCCTTTTTTCATTGTTTTTCATTCCGTTTTTTTATTGTTCTTCTTATTTTTCAGTGCAATTGGTGTCGAAATTGAGCTGTGTCGATTGATCGGCGTTTGAATTTAAACATTTCGTTAGTATTTTTTGTTTTTGTTTTGAAAAGAAGAAAATGGACAATACGTTTATTTCACAGCTGCAAATGTGCAACAAACAGCAATGAATCCACCGGCTACAACAACGTTAACTGCTTTATTCATGTTATGTCAAAATGACGCATTTGCAAAAACATTGCTTTATTCGGAAGTACCTACGTATTACACATGGAATGCCAGTAGAAAATCATTTGAACGACATAAACGAGAAGAGCGAGTCGACGGACAACTTGGCATATTCAAATAAACTACAATAGGCAGACTGTACACCGTGCATTCCAATCAAGATGAATGCTTCTTTCTTTGCAAGCTATTGGTATATGTGTCCGGTCCAACGTCTTTAAAGCAATTGAGATTTCTCAGCGACGTAACACATGTCACTATCCGTAGTGCACGTCAAGCTCTGAATTTATTTGAGAACGACCGACACTGGGATGTATGCATTAATGACACGTCAAACACGTCACTTACAAAGGAAATTCGTACATTGTTTGCAATCATATTGACCACCGGCTCTCCTTTATCTCCAACAGAGTATGGGAGAAACACAAATCGCACGTAGCTGAAGATATTGTCCATCGAATACACAAGGAAAATTCAAATATGAACATGAATTTCACAGCAGAAATCTACAACGAAGCATTGATAATGATTGAAGATTTGTGCTTAAAAATCGCGAACAAAGATCTCAATAAATTGGGAATGCCATCACCGAATCGATCTGCTGCTACTTCAGTCAATGTAGAATTGCGTCGTGAACAAAATTACAACACAGGTGATCTGTTGTCGTATGTGCAATCAAATATTCTTAAGCTAACGCTTAAGCAAAAAAGCATTTACGATCAAATAATTCAAACTGTCAATAACGGGGTGGAGAAATTTATATATTTATTTATTTATTTATTTATTTATTTATTTATGTATATACAAGAAGGTACATTGGGATTGTGAGGATACATAAAATGGTAATTACAATCTTGTAAAGCCATTAGTACGCACAGCGTTTCGGGCAGAAATCTAATAAGATCTTCTAATCTAAGATGCATCAGGAGGAACTGTAAAACCTTTCTAATTAGATTGATTTTGGCAGCATTTCGATCCCAAAATGGCATAACCTTAGCTCTTGCATCGTCCGGAATATCTGTGACATTGCTAACAGGTGGAAGAACTGCTACTTCGGCTTTGAAATTGCCATTGAACATGCATTTCATTGAAACTCCCACGTGCAACATTTCCAAAGCATCCGGCATGGGAAAAGTATTGCAGAAATGTAAACTTATTGTTTGGGCTGAATGCACAATGGCCCACAAAAAATCGCTCAAGGCTCTTGATCGATCATTGCAAGATTTGCGTGGAAACATCAGACCATTTGGGAACGCATTAATATTGCTTGCAGGAGATTTCATGCAAACATTACCTGCAATTCCTCGATCAACACCATCGGACGAAGTAAATGCTTAACTGAAATACTCTACTTTGTGGCGCCACTTAAAGATGTTAAAATTAACTACAAATATGCGAGTCCAACTGCAAAACGACTCATCAGCTGAGATATTCTCACATCAACATGCAGGCGATGAGTCACAATAACGTGACTAAAGTATGTTGACCAGACCACACACTAGAAGGTGAAGGGACGACGACGTTTCGGTCCGTCCTGGATCATTCTCAAGTCAATCGACTTGAGAATGGTCCAGGACGGACCGAAACGTCGTCGTCACTTCACCTTCTAGTGTGTGGTCTGGTCAACATTCTCACATCAATTTCTGGAAATTGGGAACGGAAACGTGGCAGTCACATACAAGTTCGTCGACACTGTGGTGGAAGCAGATGAAGCGGTTAATTATCCAACAGAACTTTTTAATTCACTAGATCTGCGACAGATACCACCACAGCACGAATTACGATTAAAAATCGGCGTGCCAATTATCATGTTACGAAATATCAACCAGCCAAAGCTTAGCAATGGCACGCGGCTTGCAGTAAAAAATTATTCAGCAACGTCGTAGAAGCAACAATCTTGACAGGACCTTTCAAGGGTGAAGATGTCCTCATTCCTCACATTCTATGATTCCAACGGATTTGCCATTTCAATTTAAGAGATTGTAATTCCCAATTCGATTTACGTTCACAATCACCATCAACAAAGCTCAGGGCCAATCTTTAGAATTGTGCGGTTTAGATCTAGACACGGATTGCTTCTCACATGGACAATTATATGTTACGTGTTCTAGAGTCGGCAATCAGACAATCTCTATATCATCACAGACAGTGGAACATGAAAAAATATTGTATACCCACAAGCATTGAGAAATTAAACAAGTTAGAAACGTGCATTTTCTCTTTTTTTTCCATTTAACCAGACTGAGCCACAGCAACGCGTGGTGGGTACAGCTAGTCCTAATACGAATCAATAGTACTAGCAAGTACTACTTATAATAAACAAATAATGTGTAGTGTAGTGTAGCGTTACTACTTATAACCTTTAAATCTTATATCTAATTATATTATAATCACATCTTATATCAATCATATGTCTAGACAGTAAAAATAGTCAATAAATATGAATTGAAAACTACCCACTCTAAGGGAGGGGGAAGCCAACTCGAGAGTGACGTGCCCCGAAGGGAGAAATCATTTGTTTACATACAGAGTGACAACGTGTGACGATGCCTTGCGAAATTAATTTAGTAAAGGACACCATAATAATATATCTTTATCACCAGTGATTAGTCTCAAGAACTGGGGAAGAACCTGGACAATATGTACACGGAAAAATTCCTAGTACTTTATCTAAATAAGAGTGTAGAGTGGGGCACACCAAGTAACGCCACCACCACACCTATCTTATCAGACTAAAAATGAAATTAAAGCCATAATCAACATGAACTGAACATGCTGTGAACATTTTGCAGAACATGTAAGAGAAGGTGAAAACATGAGGAAGAACATGAGATGAACATAAAACATGACAAAGAACATATAGAACATGAACGAGAATGAACATTGAACTTGTGAAGAACATTCTAAGTACATTGAGAACATTAATATTGAGTATAAGCGTTATACAGAGAACATATGATAAACTTGTGAAGAACATGCTAAGAACATTATGAGAACAATAAACGAACATAGAAAATATGATTACAATGTGCAGAGAACATTATGAGAATATGACAAAGATCGCAGAAAAAATGGACAAACTAATGAAAAATATGAACTGAACATGATGTGAACATTTACAGAATATGGAGTGAACACAGAAAACATGGAAGAGAATGCGCAGAACACAGTGAATATTGATAAACAAATACAGTTAGGATTATTGAAGGTTTGGATAAGTTGGGCAATGGGCGAGATGAAGGGGAAGGTAAAGGAAGAGAAGGTAAGGGCGGATGGTAAAAGGTGCGGGGTGATAAGGACGAAAGAGAGTTGGGAAAGGAAAGAGAGGGAAAAGATAAGGGGGTGGTGGAGGTAAGGGATGGGAAGGCAAGGGAGGGAAAAGGTAAGGTGTGATTTGACCGGGTGATTTTTATCACGGTGTGTACTCACTCAGCTCGGGTACTAGTCTGGTGGCAAACCTTTGAACCTTTTCCAGTTTAGTCTTATCCTTGACTAGATATGGACTCCATGCTGGAGCTGCATACTCCAGGATTGACCTGACATATGTGGTATACAAAGTTCTGAATGATTCTTTACACAAGTTTCTGAATGCCGTTCGTATGTTGGCCAGCCTGGCATATGCCGCTGATGTTATCCTCTTGATATGGGCTGCAGGAGACAGGTCTGGCATGATATCAACCCCCAAGTCTTTTTCTTTCTCTGACTCCTGAAGAATTTCCTCTCCCAGATGATACCTTGTATCTGGCCTCCTGCTCCCTACACCTATCTTCATTACATTACATTTGGTTGGGTTAAACTCTAACAACCATTTGTTCGACCATTCCTTCACCTTGTCTAGGTCTTCTTGAAGCCTTAAACAGTCCTCTTCTGTCTTAATCCGTCTCATAATTTTGGCATCGTCTGCAAACATTGAGAGAAATGAATCTATACCCTCCGGGAGATCATTTACATATATCAGAAACAAGATAGGACCGAGTACAGAGCCCTGTGGGACTCCTGTGGGAGCCCACTGGAGCACCTTACCAACTACACCTGCCTGTCTCTCCAGCTTATGTACCAGCCTCTTATGCGGTACTGTGTCAAAGGCTTTCCGACAATCCAAGAAAATGCAGAAATATACAGTCTGTGTATATTAACTCGTTAGTTATTATTTACGTGGCTGAGTAAAAAAGGGATATAAAAGGACAAGATGTTTACTTTTGATAAAGGTGATAGACTGAAGAGCATTTTGATCCGATTTAATTTTGATGAACACAGAACTAAAGCGGAGGACATGAGTTGGAGCGGGGGAACGGCAGCAAGAACTTGCTTACTGGCTCGGTCTCATTTACTAAGTCTAAAATATAACGGGTTTAAATTTTAGGGATATTGTATTGTTAGTATTGAATCTCCAACAGTGGACTAAGGGAACGGGAACAAGAACTTGCTTACTGATTTGATTTGACTTACTATGTCTGAAATATGACTGTTTAAAATTGGGCTATTAGTACCAAAAATGCACTTATAAATGCAGTCGCTGACAAATTTTGGTCTTAAAATTGTCTGTCAAATTTTTTGGTCTCGACTGGACTCTGACTAATTTTCTATCTTACAGCTGGACTCTGTGAAATTTGGGTCCCAAACTAGACTCTGATGAAAATTGACAGTCTCTGACTAATTTTGATCTTTTACTGATCGCTGTCATATTTCTGGACTCTGAATATTTTCAGGCCCAAACTGGTCTTAAATGGTCTCTGAATAATTTTCGCTTTTCTCAACTGGTCTATGAATAATTTTGGGCACCAACTGGACTCTGACATTTTTGGTCTGAAAATGGTCTCTGAATAATTCCGGTCTTAAACTTCTAAATAAACTTCGTTGATTATATGAACTCTGAAATATTTTCATAAAACTGAACTCTGAAATTTTTTTAATTTCCTCCATAAGATGTTGTTGTTGTTTAAGATTCGCTACCTGGAACAAAAAGTTCCAAGCAGCACGGGCTATGGTGAGCCCATAGTTCCATAAGAATCCTTTAAGAACTTATGTGTGATTTTCCAAGAAAATAAATATTGACCTTAGAGTTTATTCTCAGTATGAAGGGCTATTAATGACGTCTGATGTAGCCGGGTAATGGAACTTTTAGTTACTTATATAGAAATATACTCGTTTGTAAGTAAGCATTTTACTTAAAAGAATACAGTCTAAAATATCCGCATATGACCGTAGAGTTTATTCTCAATAAGAAGGGAGCAGACTATGCCCTGACTTTCCTATAACAAACTTCTATGAACTCTGAAATTATTTTCCTCATAAGAATTGTTTAACTCCAAATCGGAAATGTATAAGTAAACGTGACACCTTATGAGTAACTGCCTAAAAACAAAAGGTGGGGACTGCTGGAGCTTCTATTTTCCGGCACCAAAAAACAAGGGGCCTCTGACACTGACTGACGGACTGGTGGCAGGTAGCCTTATGGTCAGGTGTTGAGGGACTGGTGGCAGGTAGCCTTATGGTCAGGTGTTGAGGGCCTCGGGGCAGGTAGCCTTATGGTCAGGTGTTGAGGGCCTCGGGGCATGTAGCCTTATGGTCAGGTGTTGAGGGACTGGTGGCAGGTAGCCTTATGGTCAGGTGTTGAGGGCCTCGGGGCAGGTAGCCTTATGGTCAGGTGTTGAGGGCCTCGGGGCATGTAGCCTTATGGTCAGGTGTTGAGGGACTGGTGGCAGGTAGCCTTATGGTCAGGTGTTGAGGGACTGGTGGCAGGTAGCCTTATGGTCAGGTGTTGAGGGCCTCGGGGCAGGTAGCCTTATGGTCAGGTGTTGAGGGCCTCGGGGCATGTAGCCTTATGGTCAGGTGTTGAGGGCCTCGGGGCAGGTAGCCTTATGGTCAGGTGTTGAGGGCCTCGGGGCAGGTAGCCTTATGGTCAGGTGTTGAGGGCCTCGGGGCATGTAGCCTTATGGTCAGGTGTTGAGGGCCTCGGGGCATGTAGCCTTATGATCAGGTGTTGAGTGCCTCGGGGCAGGTAGCCTTATGGTCAGGTGTTGAGGGCCTCGGGGCAGGTAGCCTTATGGTCAGGTGCTGAGGGCCTCGGGGCATGTAGCCTTATGGTCAGGTGTTGAGGGCCTCGGGGCATGGAGCCTGAGGCAACTTGATGACTCAGGTGTTGAAGGTCATATTGATAACCAAGTCTCGGTTGGTCTGCACCTGCATTAACACGTCTGATGAATAGTTTGATATGTTACGGTGCAAAAAATGTCTAAACATACAATGTCTAAAAATGAAATATAATGAGCTGTACAAAAATATGAATGAACGATGAGGGAATGTGAGGTAGGGATTGTGAGGTAAGGTCGGAGACAGGTAAAGCGTGGGTAGGGGGGGGGGGTGGCGGGCCACATAATATGGCGACTGTAAGGTAAGGTAGGCTTGGTGGTGTCTTGCAGGGGGGGGGGGAGGGGAAGGGAGGGGGCAAGTGACTCGGTGGGGGGAGGGGTGGGGGGTGGGCCGGCCGATTAATGGCGTCTGATGTAGCCGGAAAATGGAACTTTTACTTTCTCATATAGAAATATACTCTCTTGGAAGTAAGAAGTTCTACTTAAAGCATACATTCTAAAATAAGAACATAAGTACAAAAGTAACTGCAGAAGGCTTATTGGCCCATACGAGGCAGCACCTATTTATGTACACCCAATCACACTCATATACATGTCCAACCCACGTTTGAAACACTCAAGGGACCCCACCTCCACCACGTTATGCAGTAATTGGTTCCACAAATCAAATACCCTGTTACCGAACCAGTATTTACCCAAGTCTTTCGTAAATGTAAACTTATTCAATTTGTACCCATTGTCGTGATCTGTCTTGTGTTGATACTTTTAATACCCTATTATTATCCCCTTTGTTATGTTCATTCATCCACTTGTAAACCTCTATCATGTCACCCCTAACTCTTCGCCTTTCTAAGAACATAAGAACATAAGAACAAAGGTAACTGCAGAAGGCCTATTGGCCCATACGAGGCAGCTCCTATTTATAACCACCCAATCCCACTCATATATATGTCCAACCCATGCTTGAAACAATCGAGGGACCCCACCTCCACAATGTTACGCGGCAATTGGTTCCACAAATCAACAACCCTGTTACTGAACCAGTATTTACCCAAGTCTTTCCTAAATCTAAACTTATCCAATTTATACCCATTGTTTCGCGTTCTGTCCTGTGTTGATACTTTCAATACCCTATTAATATCCCCTTTGTTATGTCCATTCATCCACTTGTAAACCTCTATCATGTCACCCCTAACTCTTCGCCTTTCCAGTGAATGCAAATTAAGCTTTGTTAATCTTTCTTCATATGAAAGATTTCTAATTTGGGGAATTAACTTAGTCATCCTACGCTGGACACGTTCAAGTGAATTTATATCCATTCTATAATATGGCGACCAAAACTGAACTGCATAATCTAAATGGTGTCTAACCAGAGCAAGATATAGCTTGAGAACCACACCAGGTGTCTTGTTACTTACGCTAAATTGCATTCTAGTGAATGCAATTGAATAAATTGCATTCTAGTGAATGCAATTTATACTTTGTTAATCTCTCTTCATATGACAGGTTTGTAATTTGGGGAATTAAATTTGTCATCCTACGCTGGACACATTCCAGTGAATGTATATCCATTCTATAATACGGCGACCAAAACTGAACTGCATAATCTAAATGGGGCCTAACCAGAGCAAGATAGAGCTAAAGAGCAACACCAGGTGTCTTGTTACTAACGCGTCGATTAATAAATCCCAGTGTCCTATTTGCCTTATTACGGACATTCATGCATTGATCCGTAAGTTTTAAATTCTTACTAATCATAACTCCCAGATCCCTTTCGCAATCTCAACACCATCTATCTTGAGATGATTTCGGGGTTTAGTGTCCCCGCGGCCAGGTCCCCGACCAGGGCCTCAAGCCCCAGGAAGCAGCTCGTGACAGCTGACTAACTCCCAGGTACCTATTTACTGCTACGTAACAGGGGCATCAGAGTGAAAGAAACTCTGCCCATTGTTTCTTGCCGGCGCCCGGGAGCGAATCCAGGACCACAGGATCATGTATCCAGTGTTCTGTCTGCTCAGCCACAAGCTCCCTGTATCTAGCTCCGCCATCTAGCTCATATCTTGTAACTCTATCATCATTACCCAGCCTCAAAACTTTTCATTTATCAGCACTAAACTGCATCTGCCAGTCTTTTGACTATTTCAAAACCCTATTTACATTGACTTGAAGTGATAGTGAGTCTTCTTCCATGTTTATTTCCCTACTGATTTTTGTATTATCGTCAAATTTGCAAATGTTGCTACTCAAACCTGGATCTAAATCATTTACATATATTATAAACAACAGACATCACAGGACAGAGCCTTGAGGCACTCCACTTACAACATTTTCCCGGTCTGATTTAACCCCATTTATAATAACTCTGATTTCTTTTTTTTAGCCATGCCCTAATCCAACTTAATATAGCACCCCCAATACCATGAGCCTCTATCTTTTTTAATCAGTCTTTCATGTGGCACTGTATCAAAAGCTTTGCTAAAGTCAAGGTACACAACATCACAATCCTTACCACTATCAACTGCCTCAACTATGCTGGAATAAAAAGATAGCAAATTTGTTAAACATGAACGGCCATTTGTAAAACCATGTTGCGGCTCATTTATTTATGTTTTTCAAGATGAAGATGAATTGTATTGGCCATTATCGATTCAAGTAACTTTCCCACAATACACGTTAGGCTAATTGGGCGATAATTTGATGCAAGTGATCTATCTCCTGTCTTAAAAGTTGGTTCCACATTAGCAACCTTCCATGACTCTGGCACTCTACCTAACTCTATTGATTTATTAAATATGGTAGATAGTGGCTCCCAAAGCTCCTCTTTGCATTCTTTAAGGCAAACACTTCATCCGGCCCTGGGGATTTGTTTGGTTTGAGTTTTACTATTTGTTTAATTACATCCTCCCTGGTAACTGCTAAACTAGTCAACCTGTCCTCGTCCCCACCCCACATAGGCTGAAGGCATATTGTTAATTTCCTCTTTAGTAAATACAGAGATAAATTATTTATTAAACATACTACTCATATCTTCGTCATTATCCGTTATATGACCTGTATCAGTTTTTAATAAAGCTATCCTTTTCTTAATCTTAGTTTGATATAACTGAAAAAAAACTTTAGGATTTGCTCTTGCATGCCCTGCTGTACGAACGTCATAGTTTTGTTTATTTCTTTTTTCCTTGTCTCGTTTTTATTTCTAATCAGTTGTACGAATTCTTGTTCTAAACAGACTTCCCCATTCTTTATCCTTTTTAACTAAACTCTTTCTACCTATAAGGTTCTTCAGATACTTTGTTTTCCATTTCGGGTCATTAGTATGCGATCTATTCAATTTGTATGGTAAACTACGTTCCTGTACTTTGCTTAGAATATTTTTAAATAAGTTATATTTTGAATCCACATCAAAATCCCTTTTTACATCACCTATCGCTGGGTTCACGTCTCCCTCCAAGACCGGCCCACCCCCATGCCCAAGACTGTCCAATCAATTTGACCCAAACAATTTCTTAGGCTATTAAAATCAGCTTTTCGAAAATCTGGCACTTTAACAGAATTTTCTCCAACAGATCTATTCCATTCTATGCTACATCTGATTTCTTTCTGATAACTGTTCTCTAGCTTACTTCCAATTTTGATGTCATTAATTTGTGTTTCCTTGTTAGTTAACACTAAATCTAAAATATTATTTTCTCGTGTTGGTTCCTTAATGTGTTGCATAAGATAGCAATCGTCAATAATTCTAGAAAATCTTCTGCTTCACTATTCCCTGTTCTGTTAAACCAATTTATTCCACTAAGTTTAAAGTGACACAAATACTGTTAGACCTAGATGCTCTAGATATTTCATATCATATGTGCTTTGCTTCCATTCTGTCTAAGTTTGGTTGCCTGTATATAACTCCTATTATAAGAGTATTAGCTTTTCGTTTAATTCTATCCAAATAGTTTGTGTGTGGCTCAGTTTTGTTTCCCTCTTTGAGACTACATTTCAAATTTTCCTTAACTTATAAGGCGACTCCCCCTCCTCATCTAATATATCTATCTGTGTGAAATAGTTTTACCCTTAAACTGCACATGACGTATTTATATGCCATGAGTAACGTGTACCACCATGCGCATGGCGTATATATACGCCAAAGTGTGCCAGGCACGATTCAAATGTCCCGTGGTGTAAAGGGGTCACCCATACCGTAGCCAGGGGCGATTACAAACAGATGCCACCTTGAAAAAAATCTAGTGCAGGCCTCTTTTGTTTCCCAGGCCTTAGTTAGTGGCCAGACACCATGGCGAGCGCATCACGACCCAGTGTCCGACCTTGCTCAGTGCACTGCACTGCGCAGTCTATGACCGAAGACGAAATAGTCAATGAATTGTTCAAAGACGTTGACGAATCTGATATTGACGACTTGGATATAGATGAGGACTATACACAGCCTTAGGAAATAGAAACCACGGATAGTGAGGTGAACATGTTGGTGGTCACGAGGGTGAGGACGCCACGAGAGTCACCCGCTACTACTCAACACCACTTCGGGCCCAAGCACATAGTTCATGTGTTCCATTGCAAGTTTATGATATGATCGACGAGTCTGAAACAATTGAATCATTCTCTGATTTTAGTGATGTAGAATCGGAGAATAGTTTTACCACGCCTGCTAGTGCCGGTACAAGTTTTGACCCTTCCTGCCCCTTCTGTTGCTAGACCTGCTTCAGCTCCTGGTCCCCGGATTCCTCGCCGTGGTGCAGTTAATGGCTCTCGGAAGACAGCAGGTTTATTTGTGTGGAATGATGGGGAAGATTTTGTTCCACAAATTCCCGACTTTGACAATAGAGATGTGAGAATTACAGATCTTTTCCCTGATACAGGTGACGAAATGAGTGAAATGGACTTCTTCACTGCATATTTCGATGAACCGCTCATGGAACATTTTGTTCACGAAACGAGCAGACTTGCGGCTGATCTCATTGAAGGTGAGAAGGTATCAGAATTTTTACGACTACAGCGTTGAAAAGAGGCTACTGTAGGTGAATTGCATGTTTTCCACAATTTGTATGTTGATGAAACATTGTGTGAAACACGTAATATCACATTGTTGGAGTAAAGACAACGCTGTTCCAACACCATTGTTCGGGAAATATATGTCCCGAGACAGATTTCTGTTGATCCTACAGTGCCTTCATTTTGCAAATAATACAGACGAGAGACAGGATGATAGGCTTTGGAGGGTGAGGCACGTGCTAAATGACCTGATTGGAAAGTTCCGAGATTACTATGTATCAGCTCAGAAGTTGGTTATTGATGAATCCCTAGTTCTTTTCAAAGGACGTGCTACTTTCAGTCAGTATGTTCCCTCAAAACAGCACCGATTTGGATTGAAATTCTTTGTGCTCTGTGACTGTGAATCAGGAATGGTGTTACACATGATACTGTATTCCGCCACAAATGTAGACATTCTGCAAATGACCAACATGGCTTCTCAGGTAGTGTGGTGAAGGCACTGCTTTGCAC
>WNGS01071577.1:4289-20567 GCA_020271785.1 Procambarus virginalis | reverse complement strand
TCTATATATATATATTATATATATATATATATATATATAATATATATTATATATATAAATATTATATATACAATATATTTTTTGGATGATGGCACTATAGCTGGCACCGTAGACGACCTCTTGGCAGACATCAGGAAAATAAGGGAGCAAGAAGTAAGCCTGGGTCTTGTCCTGAACCCTTCCAAGTGTGAAGTAGTCTCCTCCAACCCAGACATCGTAGCTAGAATAAGGTCTGCCTTGCCTGGAGCCCATGTCATTAGGGCCGAGAACAGCACCCTCCTTGGAGCCCCCTCGGGTCTAATGCCATTGAGGAGATCCTTGACAAGAAAATCGCAGACCTTAGGAGGATGGAAGACAGAATAGGTGACATCGATGCCCACGATGCTTTTTATCTCCTCACCAAATGCCTATCCCTTCCGAGGCTAACCTACTTTCTGAGGTGCGCCCCATCTTACGACAACCGAAAGCTTGAAGAGTATGACCTCTTACTGAAGACCATGCTGGAAAAAGTTGTTAATCTCTCCCTCAACGAGTGCCAGTGGAAACAAGCCACTCTTCCTGTTAGGCTCGGTGGCTTGGGTGTCCGCACTGCCACCCAAATTGCTGTCCCAGCCTTCCTGTCTTCCTCCTCAGCATCAGATGACCTGGTTAAGGAAATTCTACCTGACACCCTCAGTGATGTAGCGGGGATACAGGACCCCCACTACACGGAATGCGACACGAAATGGGGTGCCATGGCAGACCCAGCACTCAGACCAGCCATGCCGAAAGCCAAGAAACAATCCAGTTGGGACAGCCCCATTGCAGACAAAGAAGCCACAGCTTTGCTGGAGGCAGCAACACCCCCAGTGATCGTGCACGCCTCACAGCTGTGCAGGCTCCCCATGCAGGGGACTTCCTTTTGGCAGTCCCTATGTCTGCGACAGGCACACGTCTTGATCCGCAGGAGCTCCGTATTGCAGTCGCTCTCCGTCTTGCTGCCCCTATCCACACTGTTCATAGGTGTATTTGCGGCGAGGCAGATGCTGACGAATATGGATTGCATGGCCTGCACTGTGGAAAATCTGGTGGTTGGCACACTAGACACGACGAAGTAAACGACATCATTAAAAGAAGCCTTGCCTCTGCCCAGTGTCCAGCGGAGAGAGAGCCCCGCAACCTTCTGAACCGTGACTCTGTTAGCTTTGCCGGCCGACCAGACGGAATCACACTGCGTCCGTGGAAGGGTGGCAGACAGTTGGCATGGGACTATACTTGCGTATCCACCCTGGCAGCCACATACATCAACCTCTCTGCCGGCACAGCAGGAGCCGCGGCGACACACAGAGAAAGAGACAAGTCAGCCAAGTATAGGCAATTAGATCATCGGTACAACTTCGTTCCAATAGGGTCTGAGACCCTAGGCCCATGGGGAGAGAGTGCAAGAAGGTTTCTAAAGGATCTTGGTTCCAAGCTCATTGACACCACAAGAGACCCTAGAGCGGCAAGTTTTCTCTTTCAGCGCCTCAGTGTCGCGATCCAGAGGGGGAATGCTCGCTGCATCCTCGGTTCCTGCCCAACGTCGGAGGAGTTCGAGGAAATCTACAGCCTCTAGGAAGCGAACTATTTTTGTGTCCTCTTAATGCTCATTTTTTGTATACAATCAGATATGTAACTGTATAACCTTGCTTAATAAAGTGTACACCATAAAAAAGGGGGGTGGTAGGAGAAGCGAACACCCTCATGTATTCAGAGTTAAATGGCAAGTTTTTCCCTGAATGCTCTGTGTTCCCTTCTCTGAGGCTGTGGGTCCCTATAATTGCACCAGAGGTGGTACCCCCCTATATATATATATATATATATATATATATATATATATATATATATATATATATATATATATATATATATATATATATATATATATTCTATACGAGTCATCCGTCAGTCATCCAGTACCTAGCGGCCCACATCCTTGAGCTGGGTGGATCCTGGATTACTAGAATCACGGCCAGCAAGTGTGGTCAAATTACTGTTGTTTCCGAGTCGTTAACTTCCTGCTATTTCCTCTTGTTTGTCACGTGAAGAGATCTGCTTATCACTTCTCCTCCCACTCAAGACACTTTTTACTACCTTCTGAGGGCCGGGGGGTTGTTAAGATAACTGCAATCACTCGGGAGACGTTTTTCAAGGTGGTCAAAACTCTCGCATCTGACCGAATGAGGTGGTTCAGTGTTGTGCTAAACTGCTGAATTGGTGGTTAGTTGGCCTCGCTGGGTTATTGGGGGTCCTGTATGGCTTATCTTGGCTCACATGCTATCTTGTGACTAGTATAGTACATATTTGTGCTATACTAGGGTTAGGTATACTGAAGTTTGATTTTTAGCTTCACTAATAAAGCTAAAGTTTGATTAGCTTTATTTTTGTTTGGAATGTAGCATTAATTGTACAAAAATTGGTACTTCCTGGTGGTCCATCACTATGTTGGTACTTCCTGGTGGTCCATCACTATATGCTGGTACTTCCTGGTGGTCCATCACTATATGCTGGTACTTCCTGGTGGTCCATCACTATGTTGGTACTTCCTGGTGGTCCATCACTATATGCTGGTACTTCCTGGTGGTCCATCACTATGTTGGTACTTCCTAGTGGTCCATCACTATATGCTGGTACTTCCTGGTGGTCCATCACTATGTTGGTACTTCCTGGTGGTCCATCACTATATGCTGGTACTTCCTGGTGGTCCATCACTATGCTGGTACTTCCTGATGGTCCATCACTATGCTGGTACTTCCTGGTGGTCCATCACTATGCTGGTACTTCCTGGTGGTCCATCACCATATGCTGGTACTTCCTGGTGGTCCATCACTATACTGGTACTTCCTGGTGGTCCATCACTATATGCTGGTACTTCCTGGTGGTCCATCACTATGCTGGTACTTCCTGGTGGTCCATCACTATGCTGGTACTTCCTGGTGGTCCATCACTATGCTGGTACTTCCTGGTGGTCCATCACTATGCTGGTACTTCCTGGTGGTCCATCACTATGCTGGTACTTCCTGGTGGTCCATCACTATGCTGGTACTTCCTGATGGTCCATCACTATGCTGGTACTTCCTGGTGGTCCATCACTATGCTGGTACTTCCTGGTGGTCCATCACTATATGCTGGTACTTCCTGGTGGTCCATCACTATGCTGATACTTCCTGGTGGTCCATCACTATATGCTGGTACTTCCTGGTGGTCCATCACTATGCTGGTACTTCCTGGTGGTCCATCACTATGCTGGTACTTCCTGGTGGTCCATCACTATGCTGGTACTTCCTGGTGGTCCATCACTATGCTGGTACTTCCTGGTGGTCCATCACTATGCTGGTACTTTCTGGTGGTCCATCACTATGCTGGTACTTCCTGGTGGTCCATCACTATGCTGGTACTTCCTGGTGGTCCATCACTATGCTGGTACTTCCTGGTGGTCCATCACTATGCTGGTACTTCCTGGTGGTCCATCACTATATGCTGGTACTTCCTGGTGGTCCATCACTATATGCTGGTACTTCCTGGTGGTCCATCACTATGCTGGTACTTCCTGGTGGTCCATCACTATGCTGGTACTTCCTGGTGGTCCATCACTATGCTGGTACTTCCTGGTGGTCCATCACTATATGCTGGTACTTCCTGGTGGTCCATCACTATGCTGGTACTTCCTGGTGGTCCATCACTATATGCTGGTACTTCCTGGTGGTCCATCACTATATGCTGGTACTTCCTGGTGGTCCATCACTATGCTGGTACTTCCTGATGGTCCATCACTATGCTGGTACTTCCTGATGGTCCATCACTATGCTGGTACTTCCTGATGGTCCATCACTATGCTGGTACTTCCTGGTGGTCCATCACTATGCTGGTACTTCCTGATGGTCCATCACTATGCTGGTACTTCCTGATGGTCCATCACTATGCTGGTACTTCCTGATGGTCCATCACTATGCTGGTACTTCCTGGTGGTCCATCACTATGCTGGTACTTCCTGGTGGTCCATCACTATGCTGGTACTTCCTGGTGGTCCATCACTATGCTGGTACTTCCTGGTGGTCCATCACTATGCTGGTACTTCCTGGTGGTCCATCACTATGCTGGTACTTCCTGGTGGTCCATCACTATGCTGGTACTTCCTGGTGGTCCATCACTATATGCTGGTACTTCCTGGTGGTCCATCACTATATGCTGGTACTTCCTGGTGGTCCATCACTATGCTGGTACTTCCTGGTGGTCCATCACTATGCTGGTACTCCCACCTAATAGTTACTATAAGTACTATCATGGCAGTAGGCTGGGCTGAAATATTCATTAAACTCATGGTAATGGCAGTGTTGGATATCATAGAATTGCCATAACAGGTACTTAAGTGGAGTTATATAGTGTTATATCAGTGCGAGAGTCGATATCAAGCAGGTATCAAGCAGATATCTTTCCTCTCTCTCTCTCTCTCTCTCTCTCTCTCTCTCTCTCTCTCTCTCTCTCTCTCTCTCTCTCTCTCTCTCTAACTCCACATTCTATCTCCGTCTCCCTTTTCTGTAAGCTCGCTTGATATAATAGATATTAAAATAGAGCTGTTATCGCCAAGACCACTCCAAGGTGAACGAGTACAAGGTGACAATGGCTATCATACACACACGTGTTATCTTGCCTTTCTCACGATCAAAACATTATCACGAGGAGTTATGATATTGTTTTGTGTAAGGTTGATACTCATTTTTGTAAAGGACTGATAACAGGCACTGAGAGGCTATCATGCTCGTTAGTGCCAGAGATATCATGTCTGATGCTGTACAGATAGTGTGTACACTTTCTTTCTGATGTCTTGCTTTCTTAATTCCTTTAGTAACTGTATCCCTCTTTTTTGTACTTACTGGGATGTTACAGATAACATAGATTAAGCTGTATTGCAACTGTAAGGGGTATATTTGGTACAGTAAATCGTGATTAGAAGACTAAAGATTTGAGTTAGCATAGCGGCCTAGTTGGTTACGGCAGAGTCTGGGATCCTCTCAGATGTGGGTTCGAGCCCTCATCACGGCCCTTGTGGATTTGTTACCCAACCACTTGGGCTGGACGGTAGAGCGACGATCTCGCTTCATGCAGGTCAGCGTTCAATCCCCGACCGTCCACAAGTGGTTGGGTACCATTCCTTTCCTCCCGTCCCATCCCAAATCCTTATCCTGACCCCTTCCCAGTGCTATATAGTCGTAATGACTTGGCGCTTCCCCCGGATAGTTCCCTCATAGCGGCAGGACGCGACGCTCACCTCGCCTGGCCCGGTAACATGATGCACGTCGTTGTACTCACCTAGTTGTGTTTGCGGGGGGTTGAGCTCTGGCTCTTTGGTCCCGCCTCTCAACCGTAAATCTGTAAGGACTGTGGTATGCAAATGAGTAGTGCCATTCGCCGGCTGGGAGAACAACACGTGGCTTTTCAGCTTAATTAGCTTCGGTCTATCGTGCCTAAACAAACAAGAGAGACATAACGGACCTTCCCGCCAAACACACACCGAAACTATGACGTTGGTACAACGTTCGAACAAGTTTCAACACTTCCTAACCAGTTATAACAACCAATATAGCAAGTTGTAACAACGTTCTAATACGTCATAAACACGTTAAGCCAAGATGTAACAACTTTATTGCAAGTTGTAACTATCGGAAAATAGAGACAGTTTCGGTTTGTGTTTCCAGGGAAATTAATTGACTTTACCTACAAGCTTTTATTTAATAAAAGGCGATTCGCGTAAAATCATCATCGTCTGCATTGGAAATATATATTTGTTCTTTCAGATTTTTCGTCTTTTAAATAAAATTCGAAATTTCTAATACTTGATTTATTAACAAATCCACAAGGGCTGTAATGAGGGCTCGAACTTACGCCCGGGATTGATTAATTATAATTTATAATTAAATTAAATTATAATTTAATTAAAGCTTTTATAAACCTAACCATATTTACGTTATGTACATTATTTCTGGCAAGATGTTTTGGTCCTCAACGCTCCCTGGATCCTGAGGTCATGTGCCAAGAATACACCCGGTGTGCCACAGATGCCAAGTACCCACATGAGCCACAGGGACGTTAGAAAGAACTTTTTCACTGTCAAAGTAGTTAACAGATGGAATGCATTAGGCAGTGATGTGGTGGAGGCTGACTCCATACACAGTTTATAATGGAGATATGATAAGAGCCCAGTAGGCTCAGGAACCTGTACACCAGTTGAGTGACAGTTGAGAGGCGGGATCAAAGAGCCAGAGCTCAACCCCCGCAAGCACAACTGAGCGAGTACAGATGCCTGCATGTGTGTGTGTGTACGTACACCCTGCGTGGCACAGATGCCTACATGTGGTGTACGTACACCCTGCGTGGCACAGATGCCTGCATGTGGTGTACGTACACCCTGCGTGGCACAGATGCCTGTGTATCTTCACAAATCTCTATGTCCGGCAAGAATGTAACCAGAACGCATCTGGCTGAAGCATAAGACAACCGCTTTTGTTGACTCAAGACAGCTGGTTGTCACGTGACCTCTCCTAACGGCCCTGCACTCATTTACCGCCTGCTAAGACGTCTTCAACTATAGCGGGACCAAAGAGCCAGAGCCCAACCCCCGCAAGCACAACTAGGTGAGTACTGTTAACTATAATAAAGATTCCCTCTTTTTCCAAAATTCTTGAACTCGGATGTAATCCCTTAAGACCACAAGCGGATATTAAACAGCTCCTCTCTATTCAAACTCGTTCATATAGATGTCTGACCTGCGCTTGAAACAATCCGCCGATCTCAATAATCGCCAATCTCTATACCCAATTTCCAAAGCAATATTTGCCCAGCTCTTTCTTGAGTCTAGATTTATTCTGTTTCGTGTTCCGTTTTGTGTTGGTGAATATAACGTCTTATATATGTCCCATTTGTTATCTCTCTCTTATCCATCTAAATGGTTCAATCATATCGGTTCTTACTCGTTCCGTACTGTGTAATCTAAATGGGCCCTGATAAGGGTAAGATAACTGGCAGTCACGGAACTGGCTGCTGGAACAAGGAGGAGTAGTTTGGGCAGATTCGTGCTCTGTTCTATCTAAACCCCAGCTGTTTCTGGGTACAAGTGACAGGATGAGCAACCCAGCGGGTTTTCTTCCTATTGGGGAGTGTTGTACATGCTGCTATGGCGGTGTGTTGACTCTCAGGATGAGTGGCGCTGCTCAGTTAACACCTGTGGGTGTGTACAGTCACATATGCACAGTTTCAGGGCAAAAAAAAATCATTAATTAATCCTTTATCCGAGCTTTCGTTATCCTTCACACCCTCCATCTCTCCCTTCCATCTCCCATCCCAGCATCCCTCTTCCATCCCAGCATCCATCTCCCATCCCAGCATCCCTCTTCCATCCCAGCATCCCTCTCCATTCATCTCCTGATAAAGAACAAAGGACTTTAGCATCCTTTATACCCAAACCACAAAGACATCAGAGCAAGAGGGACACAAGTGCCCAAGCCAAAGTGAACCGTATTCACATCTGCTGTAGAGGAGCGGTTCTCTGGGTTGTTGTACAGCATCACCACACACACCTGTAGCATCACCACACACACCTGTAGCATCAACCACACACACCTGTAGCATCAACCACACACACCTGTAGCATCAACCACACACACCTGTAGCATCAACCACACACACCTGTAGCATCAACCACACACACCTGTAGCATCAACCACACACAGCTGTAGCATCAACCACACACACACCTGTAGCATCAACCACACACACACCTGTAGCATCACCACACACACACCTGTAGCATCAACCACACACACCTGTAGCATCACCACACACACCTGTAGCATCAACCACACACACCTGTAGCATCAACCGCACACACACCTGTAGCATCACCGCACACACACCTGTAGCATCAACCACACACACACCTGTAGCATCAACCACACACACCTGTAGCATCAACCGCACACACCTGTAGCATCATCACACACCTGACGTGCCTTTGTTCACCTCTGAGGTTCACAAAAGTTCCATACACTCTCGCTTCCCCTTTTTTTTGAACCTGTGTATTTTACAAAAATAATGTGGTTTGATTAGACTGTATTGTCTGGTGCCCTGCAGCTGAATTTTTTGGTATAATCCAATTTATATTTTCATTCTTGAATCCATTCATCCATTTGTACACTTCCATCACGTCGTCCGGTAATGCCTCGCTCTATGCCTCTCCCTATGAGGCATGCTGTATGCCTCTTTCTATGAGACATACACAGACATCAAGCTGTCTGTGTATGGCATACATCAAGCTGTCTGTGTATGGCATACATCGAGCTGTCTGTGTATGGCATACATCGAGCTGTCTGTGTATGGCATACATCGAGCTGTCTGTGTATGGCATACATCGAGCTGTCTGTGTATGGCATACATCAAGCTGTCTGTGTATGGCATACATCGAGCTGTCTGTGTATGGCATACATCGAGCTGTCTGTGTATGGCATACATCGAGCTGTCTGTGTGTGGCATACATCAAGCTGTCTGTGTATGGCATACATCAAGCTGTCTGTGTATGGCATACATCGAGCTGTCTGTGTATGGCATACATCGAGCTGTCTGTGTATGGCATACATCGAGCTGTCTGTGTATGGCATACATCAAGCTGTGTATGGCATACACAAGCTGTCTGTGTATGGCATACATCAAGCTGTCTGTGTATGGCATACATCAAGCTGTCTGTGTATGGCATACATCGAGCTGTCGTGTATGGCATACATCGAGCTGTCTGTGTATGGCATACATCAGCTGTGTATGGCATACATCAAGCTGTCTGTGTATGGCATACATCAAGCTGTCTGTGTATGGCATACATCAAGCTGTCTGTGTATGGCATACATCAAGCTGTCTGTGTATGGCATACATCAAGCTGTCTGTGTATGGCATACATCAAGCTGTCTGTGTATGGCATACATCAAGCTGTCTGTGTATGGCATACATCAAGCTGTCTGTGTATGGCATACATCAAGCTGTCTGTGTATGGCATACATGCTTGAAATTGGTATTTCCTCCCCAGTGAGTATGACTTTCTCTGGAGCCAGTTGTGTGCTACCTAGAGGGCGACCTTAAAGAATCTGCTTCATATTTATATGTTCGTAAGAATGCATTCTATATATGGCGGCAATTCATCAATCATCTTTACGAACATTTGTGTCCCTCACTGCTACCTTCTTACCCCTACGGGCTCACCATAGCCGGTGCTACTTGGAACTTCTTGTTCCAGGTAGCGAATCTTTAACAACAACATGCTACCTTCACATCCCTGAGCCTCATAGGCTCAGGAACCTGTTTAGCAGTCTAGAGATTCGAGGCGGAGCCCAAGAACTGAAGCTCAAAGCCATTACACCCACCTTTTCCTCGCCGTCTCCCCCTCACATAGTCCTCTCCCTCCTTTCCCTTATAAGGAGGTCCAGCAACCAGGAGGCCTGGTCGACGACCGGGCCGCGGGGACGCTAAGCCCCGGAAGCACCTCAAGGTAAGTCAAGGTATATTCTCTCTGCTCACTCAGCCTCCCTCACACAAGTCATCCCCTCACTCAGGCCTTCTCTCACTTCACGTCCCCTCAGTTCTTTCCCTCCTCTGTCTCCCCTCACATTGTCTCCCTCACATTGTCTCCCCTCACATTGTCTCCCTCACATTGTCTCCCTCACATGTCTCCCCTCACATTGTCTCCCCTCACATTGTCTCCCCTCACATTGTCTCCCTCACATTGTCTCCCCTCACATTGTCTCTCCTCACATTGTCTCCCCTCACATTGTCTCCCCGCATATGTTTCCCCTCACATTGTCTCCCCTCACATTGTCTCCCCTCACATTGTCTCCCCTCACATTGTCTCCCCTCACATTGTCTCCCCGCATATTGTCTCCCCTCACATTGTCTCCCCTCACATTGTCTCCCTCACATTGTCTCCCCTCATCTCCCCTCACATTGTCTCCCCTCACATTGTCTCCCTCACATTGTCTCCCCTCACATTGTCTCCTCACTGTCTCCCCTCACATTGTCTCCCCTCACATTGTCTCCCCTCACATTGTCTCCCCTCACATTCTCCCTCACATTGTCCCTCCCTCACATTGTTTCCCCTCACATTGTCTCCCCTCACATGTCTCCCCGCATATTGTCTCCCCGCATATTGTCTCCCCTCACATTGTCTCCCCTCACATTGTCTCCCCTCACATTTCTCCCCTCCATTGTCTCCCCTCACATTGTCTCCCCGCATATTGTCTCCCCTCACATTGTCTCCCCGCATATTGTCTCCCCGCATATTGTCTCCCCTCACATTGTCTCCCCTCACATTGTCTCCCCTCACATTGTCCCCTCACTCTGGCCGCCAGTTTTCCCGTGAGCTTCATGGTTCGGAAGGAGACAATCGAAGCTTGTCCAGTACATTGTGGACTAATGGAAGAGTAGAGAGGGAGAGTAAGAGAGGGAGAGGAGAGTAGAGAGAGAGAGAGGGAGAGTAGAGAGAGAGAATAGGGAGAGTAGAGAGAGAGAGGGAGAGTAAAGAGAGAGGGGAGATGCAGATTACTGATACAGGTCGACAACCTCGACAGATTCATGTGAGAACTGTGTTTAAAGTTTGTCTGCATAGAATGTTTACCGGTTGAAATCCACCTCTTAAAGCACTCTCCATAATATATGTAGTCATATATTTTTTTTATAAAATATAGAGGTTCCACCTCTGTGTTTGTAAGACCCTCGGCCTCGACGATGAGGATATGCAGCACCCGGGGAGACCCTTGTCGGGCTCCCACGTGACGTCAAGTATAGTCTTCCACCCGCCCCCCTCCATACATGATGTTGTTGTTGTTGTTGTTAAAGATTCGCTACCTGGAACAAGAAGTACCAAGTAGCCGGGCTATGGTGAGCCCGTAAGGCACTTCCGTACATGATTGGAATTATTTTGTTCATTTGAAAGCTCATTACACAAAATGGGTAGCAACATTAGGTAGTAAAGGTGCACGGGTCGATGTTCATGATGGTCNTGCGTAGTACGTCGGTATATGTGCTATGGTACACATCCTTCCTGCCCACTAATAAGTACAGTACTACCAAAAACAGGAGGATGGACTGAGAATCTCCCACTAATTTTTTTTTTTAAATTTTGCCCCGAGGGGCGAGAGTTTATTGGGCAGCACCACCCATCCTGTGAGTGGAAACGCCGCCATAGTGACAGTATTGGGCAGCGCCACTCATCCTGTGAGTGGACACCGCCATAGTGACAGTATTGGGCAGCGCCACTCATCCTGTGAGTGGACACACCACCATAGTGACAGTATTGGGCAGCGTCACTCATCCTATGAGTGGACACACCGCCATAGTGACAGTATTGGGCAGCGCCACTCATCCTGTGAGTGGACACACCGCCATAGTGACAGTATTGGGCAGCGCCACTCATCCTGTGAGTGGACACACCACCATAGTGACAGTATTGGGCAGCGCCACTCATCCTGTGAGTGGACACACCGCCATAGTGACAGTATTGGGCAGCGTCACCCATCCTGTGAGTGGGACACACCGCCATAGTGACAGTATTGGGCAGCGTCACTCATCCTGTGAGTGAACACACCGCCATAGTGACAGTATTGGGCAGCGCCACTCATCCTGTGAGTGGACACACCGCCATAGTGACAGTATTGGGCAGCGCCACTCATCCTGTCAGTGGACACACCGTCATAGCAGCATGTACAACACTCCCTAATAGGAAGAAAACCCGCTGGGTTGTTCATCCTGTCACTTGAACTCACTTGGATTGGTCGACTTTGTGGGAGTGGACCCCATACCCTTCCTGTGGGGTGGAAAGTGAACCCTCTATACCAATCCCATGAGTGGTAATGAACCCATATACCAATCCCATGAGTGGTAATGAACCCAATGGTAATGAACCAATACCAATCCCATGACTGGTAATGAACCCAATATACCAATCCTTTTTGGTAGTAGTGGAAACAGATTTGAAGCTGATAATTCTCTCAGCCAGAAAGGATTCAAAGTGAAATTGAGAAAAAAAATCAATATATCTAGTTAATTTATATTTGTCGTGACGTTAGGGGAGGGGAACTTAACTATACGATAAAAGAGCTCCAAGATAGTATAGCTGTCTTTGGTGGTGTCTGGACAGGAGCCGGAGACGATGGTCTTGAGAGAGCAGGTGGCGACGCCAGCCGGTTAATGTAGCAGATGCTGTTTACAAGGAATATGTAGGGAGATGTAGCACACGTTAAGTGAATGTATATAAGATTATTCCCGAGCGAGATTAAGGAGATGATAGGCGGTAAAGATGGAGATTCGCGAGGAGAATTAAGACACAAGAGGTGTGAAGATGGGGGAGATAGGGGATAAAGAGTGGGGCTGTAGAGACATCGGCTCTATAGACATGATTAAGGTAGGGCCCGGCACGTAAAGGAGGCTCTCAGAAGCGTCGTTGTAAGGGCTTTGAACGAGACGAAGTGCTCTAATAATCAGGTGTGAACTTAAATCAGGTGAAAAGATTTTAGCAAGAGGTGAAAGTGTACAAAATTTCCCACTAATAAATCACCAAGACTTGGAGGGCCAAGTCTTGGGATTTGGCCCTCCAAATCTTCTGAAAACCTCCAAGTCTTCTGAAATGACTGGCTTCTCGCCCCCTCTGCTTCCCACAAACTTTATTTACAAAGTGAACCACTAATGCCATCATTGTCGAAATTATCCTCACTTTAATAAGGCTTTATCAAAATCCTCAGATTAGGCAAAATTGTAATTAATTTTGTCAATAAAGATGTTAATAATAATAATAATCATTGTCGAAAAAGAAACCTTAAAATCTCGAGAAAAAGATAATCAAGAAACAATGTTATTTAAGAAACAAAGATACGATGGTTTAGAAATGTTTCTGTCATTTGTCTGAAGATAAGACTTATCACGACGCTTGGACGGTACACCGAGGGCCTCGCTTCTTGCAGGTCGGCGTTCGATCCCCAAAGGTCCAGGTGGTTGGGCCCTGTCCCATCCTTTCCTTCTATCCCAGCTCCTTGTCCTTATATTTCTTCCGTGTACTGTGTAGTCGTACTGGCTTAGCGCTTTCTCCTGATAATTACCTTAACCTTAGTCTTATGAGTTAGAAACTTCTAACACAAGAGGAAGATATCACTTCTAACACAAGAGGAGATATCACTTCTAACACAAGAGGAAGATATCACTTCTAACACAAGAGGAAGATATCACTTCTAACACAAGAGGAAGATATAACTTCTAACACAAGAGGAAGATATCACTTCTAACACAAGAGAAAGATATCACTTCTAACACAAGAGGAAGATATCACTAACACAAGAGGAGGATATCACTTCTAACTCTAGCTATCACTCGCTTAAGGTTGGTCAAGAAGACACCAAGATGTGATGTAACAGGTGGAGATGTGAGGCGGGAGTTCTTTGATCTCCACGGGGCATCTTAAGTCCATCCTCCGGTGACGTAGTCAAGATGCTGGGGGCTCTTAAGGTCATCTTAATGACGTAGTCAAGATGCTGGGGGCGTCTTAAGTTCATCTTAATGACGTAGTCAAGATGCTGGGGCTCTTAAGTTCATCTTAATGACGTAGTCAAGATGCTGGGGGCGTCTTAAGTTCATCTTAATGACGTAGTCAAGATGCTGGGGGCTCTTAAGGTCATCTTAATGACGTAGTCAAGATGCTGGCTCTTAAGTTCATATGATGACTTGGAAAGATCACCATGCAACAGGAAAGCGCCATCTTGAGGTGATTTCGGGGCTTAGCGTCCCCGCGGGCCGGTCTCCTTTTTGTTACACATCCCCCAGGAAGCAGCCCGTAGCAGATGTCTAACTCCCAGGTACCTATGTACTGCAAGGTAACAGGGGCATCAGAGGTGGAATTTTGCCCATTTGTCTCCGCCTCCACCGGGAATCGAATCCCGGAACCTCAGGACTACGAATCCGAAGCGCTGTCCACTCAGCTGTCAGGCGCCCCCCCCACGTCAACATGTCATTTGATAAGTCACATATAAAGCTAACGCTGGTAAATCCTGTTCAAATGTTATCATTGATCTTGACTCGCTCTGTGCCTCTTTATCTGCCTCCTTCACATTGGCTCTAGAATTAGAGCGATTTCCCTAATTATTCACAATTATTTAAGCGAAGCTAAAGCCAGATGGTCTGGCATGCGAGCCGGATCCGACGCTTGGGGGGGGGGGGGGAATGCACGAGAAATTCGCATCGTTCATGATAATTTGACCAGTAAAATTATTTAGGTGATATAACTTCTAACTCAAGGCGAGCGACAAAGGCAATCAGGTGTACCTAAATTACTGCGATATTCTCACGTGTTCCTATCTTCCTGGGGCGTAATTAGTGGTTTCACACCTGTTCCTGCCGTTCCTGGACGTAATAGTGAACCCACGTTTGAGCAAGTCTGGTCAATTAAGTCACCATTTCACTTTCTGGCCAGAAAAAACCCCAAAGGTGTTGAACCTAAGGTGAAAGCTGTATTACCACAGGCTGGGATGCGCAGGAAATGCTTCAGCAATGAAGGCTAATATTCAACTCCACACTACCGGTAGATAGAGAGAACAGCGATAGTATGGAGGAGAAAACCCACTGGTGGGGCAGTGGGTGGAGCGCAAACACTGCGACAGTGGCAATGCCAAGCCCCCGCATTGTATATCACTAGACCCACACTGACTTGTAAAAAGTCATGTGATTTCTGTGTGTCAACCAATAGTATTCTTGGCTCAGCCTAGTGTACTTAGGACCTGAGCATGTAACCAAATCTGTAATGGGTATTGCTTGACTACGAGGAAGATTATCACCATGACCATTTATCAACCATAGGGAGCCGGTCGACCGAGCGGACAGCACACTGGACTTGTGATCCTGTGGTGCCCGGGTTCGATCCCGGGCGGCGTGCGAGAAACAATTGCAGAGTTTCTTTCACACCCGATGCCACCCTGTTACCCAGCAGTATAATAGGTATCTGGGTGTTTAGTCAGCTGTCACGGGCTGCTTCCTGGCGGTTGGAGGCCTGGTCGAGGGCCGGGACGCGGGGACACTTAACCCCGAAATCATCTTCAAGAATACATTAGGCAACTCTTTGCCACCCTCTTCCTTTGGTCATATGGCACCTTCGCTCACAATTATTAAAGCTGTTTATGAAACCTCAAACACAACGAGGTTGTTTACAACAATGGTCTTGCGTTGTAAAGTTTCCTAGATCGTAAACTGTAAATGAAGCCCCTTGGCTAACGAAAGCTCAACAGGTTTCGCAACAGATTGTGAAAATACTTGATGGAACCCCGGCCCGGAAACCTATTAGACCTACAAAACTATTCTGCAGGTGGGTTGACGGGATTGGACGAACCGTAATAAGTTCTCTTTCCATCTAAAACTTTAACCTCTCAAAGAATCAGGGTGGGTCAGCTTCTCACTGGACCTGTTGTAAATTCTTCCTATCATTTTTAGGGGGAACGTATTTACCTGAAACTGTGACAAACAAACACCCGAAGATAAGGCTGACCTGCAAAATGGGGGAAACCGCAGATACTTATCAACAAAAACATAATTTATCGTTGAATTGCTCCATTGTCTGCCAAACATCTTGTGTGGAAGTTGGCAGGGTTGGCCACCCTGCCAACTCCCAACCTAACAACCATGCCTTTTGCTGTAAATTACAACGTTATGAACGTGTTCGCAACGGAAAAAAAAACGTTGTGAAGGTGCATTATGCGTTATCAGGGCTCGGGAGGGAGTTTACACGAGGTCCCCCCTCCCGCGCGCTCACATTTCCCCGGGTCAGCACGTTGGATGGTAAACAAAGCGCCAATTACATGGATGGAACGCCCGGGCCAGAAAAACAGGTGAGGACACCACTAATTACGTCCAGGAACAGGTAAGGACACCACTAATTACGTCCAGGAACAGGTGAGGACACCACTAATTACGTTCAGGAACAGGTGAGGACACCACTAATTACGTCCAGGAACAGGTGAGGACACCACTAATTACGTTCAGGAACAGGTAAGGACACCACTAATTACGTCCGACCAGGAACAGGTGAGGACACCACTAATTACGTCCAGGAACAGGGGACACCCTAATTAGTCCAGAACAGGTGAGGACACCACTAATTACGTCCAGGAACGGCAGAACAGAGTGTGACACCACTAATTACGCCTCCAGGAACGGCAAGGAAGGCAAGGAAAGGTGTGCAACACCACTAAT